>APFE031168948.1:0-10976 GCA_000404065.3 Pinus taeda | reverse complement strand
CAGAGGCGGATAATTCTCTGGATTTTTTCACTCATTTTTACCCCAAAGCCGAGGTGACGGTTTGAAGATTGAGCCCCTGACACATCTTAGTGTCTAGGGTCGATGTATATTACCATACTAGATCACACAAAAAGTTTCGTGGAATTTGGCTAGGTCTAAGTAGGATTTTTTAATAGTTAAAAATTCCCGCAAAACGGGATTTTTTAATTATTTTTTATGTAAAAGCATAAATAAGTGGCCTTAGGAAGCCTCTGGGGCGTATGACCACTCGAAATTCATCCTCAGAGGCCTAGCATTCTCCTAGAGCCTACTTTGGGGGTCAAAAAATGACTCAAAGTCCCTCAAAAGGCGATTTTTCCAGTGACAGTGGCAAAAATGAAGAAAAAATTCAAAAAAATGAATAATTGAAAAAATTTAAAAACTTTTCCAAAGTCAAAATAAGTCAAATTTTGACATGGAAGTCAAGCAGAGGATCAAGGATGATGTGGCAAGCAATGTGGGGCCCACCACAAAAGGTCTCAGCTCAAAGTCAAAGAAAGTCAAAGTCAAAGTTAAAGGGCAGTCAACGTTGAAGTCATGAGGCAATGAAATTTTGATTTATTATAAGGTTGAAAAACTATGATATAATTTGAATCAAATATCATAAAGTCTAAATTTATAATTAAATTTTAGTGGGGGACCCACCTCACCCCTCATTATATATTTAGTATTACTCAGCCCATTCAAAGTTCAACGCATATATCAAACGGTATTAACGCTGGCCCACTCAAAATATACGCTGGCCACATCAAAGCTACAGCAGTTTAACTCAGATTAAAGCAGCAGTTTACAAAGGCAAGCTACAGCTGTTTATATTGGCAGCCAATACACACCCAGCTATCACAAGATCTCAGCATTTAACGCTGGCAGCCTCATAAATTCAGCACAACAGTTATCTCCAGTTTGAAGGCAGCCAGTCAAGCAATACTTCACACATGGCAGCCACTTGTCATTCCATTTTTTCATTGGGATCTTCACCTAATTGCCACTTGTCATTGAAATTTGCCTTGGGATTATCTCCCATTTTCCTATTTATATGAGCCTTGGGCTCTTATTGTAGAATCATAGAACGAGCTATTGGGCTGGCGGAGACTCTGCCGGATTTTGTACTCAGCTTTCACATTAATAAATAAAATTCTTTGGGGTTACTAGCTTCTCTTGTGGTGCATGCTTTGGTACATGAGGTATACCTGTGTCGTTTGACATTCATTTGATTTTCATTTGCTATCTAGTTGTTTTTCATTTTGCCTGAAGGCACTATTGTCTAGGGAGGAGAGATTTGCAGCTATCTCAAATATCTTCTGGGCTTGGTATATTTTGTACACTTGTTGTAGCTTGTCCATTCTCGGTTGAATGACAAGCTCAACTTGGTCTCTATATGCCAAGTCTCTTTTTGCACTAACAATTCATTTGCAAGTGTTTTCTGTGTTTTCAAGGGACAGGTTGCCAGCTCTATTGGAGGGCGAGGACTTCTTCGGCGGGAATAGTCACCTCCAAGGATACCAAGGGTCCCACATGCTGTTCAAGCCAGCAAGCTCATAAGACACCAAAAAAAGATTTACTCAAGAGGGAGTTTCTGGAGCCCTTAGCTTAGTTTCTATTTTGAAAAGTTAAAACAAATTTTTTACTTTCATTTAAAAGCATTTGTCTTCATCATGAAAAATATAAAAAATAAAAAATTATTTTTATTGCCAGATTCAGTTGTTTTCATGTTATATCTTTCACGCTGAGATCTGAAGTTTCAAGTCGAGATACAAATATGATATCTAGTTAATGGTTTATAACTCGTGGTGGTTTGAAAGCATTCATCTTTTTTTTAAATCTTCAGTTGCTGGATATCATTTGGGTCATTCAAAGAGCACTGTGATCTAGCTGAGGACAAATGATTGTTGTTCACATTTCATGTTTCTATAATCATCTAGCAAGTAACCAGCTTAATAATGATCTCTCAAGGCACTGGTCTACTAACTAATCAAATCATTTTAGTGCTTATTTTAATCGTGTCTCGTGTCTCCCAACCAACTGGTTGACAGTTGGTCTTCATCATCTCTCAGGGTCTACCCCCCTTAGCCGCGGGAGACAGGCTTAAACGGAGGGATCGGGGATCAGAGTGACAGCCCCCAGTCTGAGCGTTGTCGTGCCAATCCGCGCGACAACACGCCGCGCTCATCACCAAGTGCGTAGCGCGCTCCCTATGCGCCGCGCACGTGTAAATTTACACTGGCCAATGGAGCCCAGTGCGCCGCGCACACCCAATGCGTCGCGTGCCTTTCTGTATGGGTCGCGCGCCTCCTCAAGGTTGTCAATCTACCCTTCAAAAGCGTCTTCTGCCCTCCACTCCACAAATTCGACTTTTTCCTTGAGAAATGGTGGAAATGAATGATCTTCCATGATTTATATGTGAGGAAAATATCTCACCAAACCAGATTTGATTTTAATAACCCACTTTCATAATGTTTGGCATTTTGACATTCTTTCAGGATTAATAGACTTTTCCTTTTTGGTTTCCCTTTTAAATTTGGATGAAATAATAATTTTCTTTGATACTTTTTACAGGGATAACTGTGATGTGATTTGGCAAAGGAGACCAGGGCTGCGCTTGGACAATTCAAGAACTGAAATTTTTGAAAATTTTTACAAAAATGAAATGTCGACTTATCTTTAAAACAGAGTTTTGAAGAGAAGTCATAATCTATCCGTATAACGATAAAAATCTTTGAGATAACAACCTATCGAGGACCTCCCTCTAGCCTACTGGCTTTATTAGACTTTACAAAGACCAAATTGACTTAACCCTAAACCTAATGACCGAGAACACTTGTCATGACCTAGAAATTGAAACACGGCTGCAAATGACTATTTCAAGACTTTGATTTTTTATAAATGGACCTGAGCCAGCAGTGCAAAGCATGAGGGGAATGAGTAACACAAACCTTTCCGTCAGATTTATGGCATGCTCCTAACGAGTGCAAATGATCGAAAATGATGGGACACCTAAACATGAAGTGCAAAAAAGAGTTTTGATCTCTGACAGAGGGATAACTAGACCGACTCTAACAGGTCGATGCCCTAGCTAGTGTTTCGAAACATTTGAAGTGTCCTATCCTATGACAAGCATGAACGACATGTACCAACTTGTCATACGCTAATTGGCCTGTACTTTTAACTTTATTGTTTGTAGAAATGAAGTACATTGCTATCAACAATTTTTGTATTTGAGGATCTAATTTTTACCATATATTCACATAGAGATTAGAGTAGTTTATGGTGTTGCTCATATATGCTAATTTAGAATCTTGTGCCCATCAATGTAAATTGAATATAGGAGTCAAAAAATAATTGTGTTTCGTTAATGAGACTATATTAGAGTCGTTATAATTGTACTGATGTGAGGGTTGAAGGAGCTAGGGTTTGTGACAACCAAAATCTAGAGAAGACATGATCTACTAGGGTTTGATATATTTGGGTGACAAGGAACTATGATATGTGGCGAAGAGATAAGTGAGAAATTAATGGTCGGCTTGGTAGTATTCATGATAGTTTGTTGGGCACCCTTTGAAGTGGCTACAAGTGGCTTAGTGAGATGCCTTCCTATACCATGTTTGCTAGTTATTGTTTGTTGTTCACGATGGATACCCTATCTAGGATTTAGAAGCATTCCAAGTGTCCTAGTATTTTTCAAGCTTAGTCGACATGTTGTGGCAACTTTTGATAAGCTAGTTGGTATGTACTTGTAACTTCATTTGTTGTATAACGAAAGTACTCTGATGTCCGCACATTTTATACATGTAGATCTGACTTTTAGAGTATATTCCCATCGAAATTAAGAAGTTTCTAATGTTGGGTACAAATGCTAATTTAATATAATAGTGAGTAGAGTTTGTTGTGTAAGATGATTGGACGATTGGATGCTTGAATCAGACAACAAGGATCATTTCCATGAGAAGTGCTTGACATTTGGAACCCATGCTTGGAGAGTCCAACGCTTGAGGATTGATCTCTTGACATGTGTACACTTTGGCGAGTGAGCCCGACTTTCTCTTGTATATTGCAATGGCCCTTGGATGTCATGCATTAGACACCCTTAGTTTAAGACTATGGGCCACATTAGTGTTAGTGGGTACCCACTAACAATATTGTGGTCCATAGACTTAAACTAAGGGTGTCTAATGAATGACATCCAAGGGTCGTTGCATCCCTACGTCAAGCTTTGCCAATATTTCTCCAAAAGGTAATAAGGTGGCAACAATTAGCATATCTCCATTAGGATCATATGTTACGCAGAGCAACCAACTCAACAACATCCACCTTAAGAATTCCTTGGCAACAAAAATAAGAAATCGCCAACACATCCACAACATTCCCCTTTAACATTCTCGTGGGGAATCAAATATGGAATTTTGACCTGAAGGATATTTGACCAAGTAAATATTATATCGCATTGGAGCATGTGCGTTAGTAAGAGCATCCGTCCACTATAAGTTCAGCTTGGACAACAAGAATCGTCATCATGTGAATTGTCTAACACTTCAAGCCCATTAATGTAGAGAGCATCATTGGAGGATTTATCTCTTTACATGTGTACAAGTTGGAAAGTGAACGCTTGAATTCAATACCTTATCTTGTAGATTAGGCACATGATTCAAGAAATTAAAGAAAATTCAAAAAATTTGGCAAATATTTCGATTGATTTACCTCTCTAAACAAATCTACTTGTAACGAAGATTTGTAACTGTATTTAGAAAAACGGGCCTCCCCTTTGTAGCTCTGCTTCATTAAAAGATAACTTCTTGTACTAATTGAAGTTCCTTATTTCACATTGGACACAAACTAGCTTGCATGACTTGCCCTAAACACCTAGAATGCATCTTAGCCCCCAATTAGGCCCTGGATTATTCACGTGGATCCTTGGATCACTATGCTGGAAGAGCTTATATAATGTAGTCTTATAAAATCTCCTAGAGGACTTGGATGATATAAGTGAGAAATTAATGATGCACTTCGTGGTATTCATGCTAGTTTGGTGTTCACCCTTTGACGTGGCTACAAGTGGCTTAGTGTGATGCCTCACTAGACCATGTTTTCTAGTTATGGTTTGTTGTTGATGGTGGATACCCTAACTAGGGTTTGGAAGCATTCCAGGTATCCACATTGTTCTTTTTCTTTCAACAATGGGGCATCCCCGAATTGGGGCTTCGACACCATTGGGTAATAACTCAGCCAAATCCGCGTACACATCTGGTACCATTAACATACTAAGGTGCCAAACCGTAGGAACCTCCAACCTATAGGCTCACACCCCCAACCAACCTGCACCCAAGAATGCACACCCTTCTCTACACTTGCGATCCCTCAACCTATGCCACTACCTCTAGGTAATCTTACTCAACCGTAAAGAGACGTTCTCAGACTCCTGCGGCTTGAAGAGTTCTTGCTGCTCTTTGACCTTGCTAAGTATGCTCCAAGTTCTTATATCAAACCCTTCAATCCTCCAACCTTCTGGTTCACATCCCCCATCAACCTGCACATAGGCAATGTACACCCTTTTCTGCACCTAAGGTTTGTCGGGCTATGCATGTGGGGAATCAAGGGTGGACTTGTAGGTATTCATGTGAGTTTGTTGTTCACTCTTTGAAGTGGCTACAAGTATCTTAGTATGATGCCTTGCTAGGCCATCTTCACTAGTTATGGTTTCTTGTTGATGGTGGATGCCCTAGCTAGTGTTTGGAAACATTTGAAGTGTCCTATCCTATGACAAGCATGAACGACATGTACCAACTTGTCATAGGCTAATTGGCTTGTACTTATAACTTTATTGTTTGTAGAAATGAAGTACATTGCTATCCACAATTTCTGTAGTTGAGGATCTAATTTTTAACATATATTCACATAGAGATTAGAGTAGTTTATGGTGTTGCTCATATATGCTAATTTAGCATCTTGTGCCCATCATTGTAAATTGAATATAGGAGTCAACAAATAATTGTGTTTCGTTAATGAGACTATATTAGAGTCGTTATAATTGTATTGATGTGAGGGTTGAAGGAGCTAGGGTTTGAGACAACCAAAATCTAGAGAAGACGTGATCTACTAGGTTTTAATATATTTGGGTGACAAGGAACTAGGATATGTGGCGAAGAGATAAGTGAGAAATTAATGGTCAGCTTGGTGGTATTCATGCTAGTTTGTTGGGCACCCTTTGAAGTGGCTACAAGTGGCTTAGTGAGATGCCTTCCTATAACATGCTTCCTAGTTATTGTTTGTTGTTGATGGTGGATACTCTATCTAGGATTTAGAAGCATTCCAAGTGTCCTAGTATTTTTCAAGCTTAGTCGACATGTTGTGCCAACTTTTGATAAGCTAGTTGGTATGTACTTGTAATTTCATTTGTTGTTTAACAAAAGTAACCTGATGTTCACACATTTTACATGTAGATTTCACTTTTAGAGTATATTCCCATGGAAATTAAGAAGTTTCTAATGTTGGGTACAAATGCTAATTTAATATAATAGTGAATAGCATTTGTTGAGTAAGATGATTGGACGATTGGATGCTTGAATCAGACAACAAGCATCATTTCTATGAGAAATGTTTGACATTTGGAACCATGCTTGGAGAGTCCAACACTTGAGGATTGATCTCTTGACATGTGTACACCTTAGAGTGTGAAAGCCTGACTCTTTCTCTGGTATATTGCAATGGCCCTTGGATGTCATTCATTAGACACCCTTTGTTTTAGGCTATGGGCCACATTAGTGTTTGTGGGCGCCCACTAACAATAATGTGGCCCATAGCCTTAAATTAAAGGTGTCTAATGAATGACATCCAAGGGTCGTTGCATCCCTACGTCAAGCTTTGCCAATATTTCTCCAAAAGGTAATAAAGTGGCAACAATTTGCATATCTCCATTAAGATCATATGTTAGGCAGAGCAGCCAACTTAACAACATCCACCTTTAGAATTCCTTGGCAACAAAAATAAGAAATCGCCAACACATCCACAACGTTCCCCTTTAATATTCTCGTGGGGAATCAAATATGGAATTTTGGCCCAAAGGGTATTTGACCAAGTAAATATTATATCGCATTGGAGCATATGCGTTGAGTAAGAGCATCCGTGCACTATATGTTCAGCTTGGACAACAAGAATCCTCATCATGTGAATTGTCTAACACTTCAAGCCCATTAATGTAGAGAGCATCACTCAAGGATTTATCTCTTTACATGTGTACAAGTTGGAAAGTGAACGCTTGAATTCGATACCTTATCTTGTAGATTAGGCACATGATTCAAGAAATTAAAGAAAATTCAAAAACTTTGGCAAACATTTCAATTGTTTTACTCCTCTAATCAAATCTACTTGTAACAAAGTTTTGTAATTGTACATAGACATACGAGCCTCCCCTTTGTAGCTCTACTCCCTAAAAGATAACTTCTTGTACTAATGAGGTTCCTTATTTCACATTGGACACAAACTAGCTTGCATGACTTGCCCTAAACACCTAGAATGCATCTTAGTCCCCAATTAGGCCCTGGATTATTCACGTGGACCCTTGGATCACTATGCTGGAAGAGCTTTTATAATATAAGCTTATAAAATCTCCTAGGGGACTTGGATGATATAAGTGAGAAATTAATGATGGACTTAGTGGTATTCATGCTAGTTTGGTGTGCACCCTTTGACATGGCTACAAGTGGCTTACTGTGATGCCTCGCTAGACCATGTTTTCTAGTTATGGTTTGTTGTTGATGGTGAATATCCTACCTAGGGTTTAGAAGCATTCCAGGTGTATGTGTTCTTTTTCTTTCAACAATGGGTCATCCCCGAGTTGGGGATTCGACACCATTGGGTCATAAGTCAACGAAATCCGCGTACACATCTGGTACCATTAACATACTAAGGTGCCAAACCGTAGGAACCTCCAACCTATAGGCTCACACCCCCAATCAACCTGCACCGATGAATGCACACCCTTCTCTACACTTACGATCCCTCAACCTATGCCACTACCTCTAGGGCATCTTACTCAACCGGAAAGAGATGTTCTCAGAATCCTATGGCTCGAAGAGTTGTTGCTGCTCTTTAACCTTGCCAAGTATGCTCCAAGTCCTTATATCAAACCCTTCAATCCTCCAACCTCCTGGTTCACATCCCCCATCAACCTGCACATAGGCAATGTACACCCTTTTCATCACCTAAGGTTCGTCCGGCTATGCATGTGGGGATTCAAGGGTGGACTTGTAGGTATTCATTCGAGTTTGTTGTTCACACTTTGAAGTGGCTACAAGTATCTTAGTGTGATGCCTTGCTAGGCCATCTTCACTAGTTATGGTTTCTTGTTGATGGTGGACGCCCTAGCTAGTGTTTGGAAACATTTGAAGTTTCCTATTCTATGACAAGCATGAACGACATGTACCAACTTGTCATAGGCTAATTGGCCTGTACTTCTAACTTTATTGTTTGTAGAAATGAAGTACAGTGCTATCCACAATTTCTGTAGTTGAGGATCTAATTTTTACCATATATTCACATAGAGATTAGAGCAGTTTATGGTGTTGCTCATATATGCTAATTTAGAAGTCAATATAGAAGTCAACAAATAATTGTGTTTCGTTAATGAGACTATATTAGAGTCGTTATAATTGTATTGATGTGAGGGTTGAAGGAGCTAGGGTTTGTGACAAACAAAATCTAGAGAAGACGTGATCTACTAGGGTTTGATATATTTGGGTGACAACGAACTAGGATATGTGGCGAAGAGATAAGTGAAAAATTAATGGCCGGCTTGGTGGTATTCATGTTAGTTTGTTGGGCACCCTTTGAAGTGGCTACAAGTGGCTTAGTGCGATGCCTTCCTATACCATGTTTGCTAGTTATTGTTTGTTGTTGATGGTGGATACCCTATCTAGGATTTAGAAGCATTCCAAGTGTCCTAGTATTTTTCAAGCTTAATGGACATGTTGTGCCAATTTTCGATAAGCTAGTTGTTATGTACTTGTAACTTCATTTGTTGTATAAAGAAAGTACCCTGATGTCCACACATTTTATACATGTAGATCTCACTTTTAGAGTATATTCCCATGGAAATTAAGAAGTTTCTAATGTTGGGTACAAATACTAATTTAATATAATAGTGAGTAGAATTTGTTGAGTAAGATGATTGGATGATTGGATGCTTGAATCGGACAACAAGGATCCTTTCTATGAGAAGTGCTTGACATTTGGAACCCATGCTTGGAGAGTCCAACACTTGAGGATTGATCTCTTGACATGTGTACACCTTGGAGAGTGAGAGCCTGACTCTTTCTCTTGTATATTGCAATGGCCCTTGGATGTCTTTCATTAGACACCCTTAGTTTAAGGCTATGGGCCACATTAGTGTTAGTAGGTGCCCACTAACAATAATGTGGTCCATAGCCTTAAGCTAAGGGTGTCTAATTAATGAGATCCAAGGGTCATTGCATCCCTACGTCAAGCTTTGCCAATATTTCTCCAAAACGTAATAAGGTGGCAACAATTAGCATATCTACATTAGGATCATATGTTAGGCAGAGCAGCCAACTCAACAACATCCACCTTAAGAATTCCTTGGCAACAAAAATAAGAAATTGCCAACACATCCACAACATTCCCCTTTAACATTCTCGTGGGGAATCAAATATGGATTGTTGGCCTAAAGTATATTTGACCAAGTAAATATTATATCGCATTGGAGCATATGTGTTGAGTAAGAGCATCTGTGCACTATATGTTCAGCTTGGACAACAAGAATCCTCATCGTGAATTGTCCAACACTTCAAGCCCATTAATGTAGAGAGCATCATTGGAGGATTTATCTTTTTACATATGTACAAGTTGGAAAGTGAACGCTTGAAGTTGATACCTTATCTTGTAGATTAGGCAAATGATTCAAGAAATTAAAGAAAATTTAGAAAATTTGGCTAACATTTCGATTGTTTTACTCCTCTAATCAAATCTACTTGTAACAAAGTTTTGTAGCTGTATTTAGACATACGGGCCTCCCCTTTGTAGCTCTGCTTCACTAAAAGATAACTTCTTGTAATAATTGAGGTTTCTTATTTCACATTGGACACAAACTAGCTTGCATGACCTGCCCTAAACACCTAGAATGCATCTTAGTCCCCAATTAGGCCCTGGATTATTCACGTGGATCCTTGGATCACTATGCTGGAAGATCTTTTATAATGTAATCTTAGAAAATCTTCTAGAGGAATAAGTGAGAAATTAATGATGGACTTGGTGGTATTCATACTTGTTTGGTGTGCACCCTTTGACGTGGCTACAAGTGGCTTAGTGTGATGCCTCGCTAGACCACGTTTTCTAGTTATGGTTTTATTTTGATGGTGGATACCCTAGCTAGGGTTTGGAAGCATTCCAAGAGTCCACATTGTTCTTTTTCTTTCAACAATGGGTCATCCCTGAGTAGGGGCTTCGACACCATTGGGTAATAACTCAGCCAAATCCACGTACACATCTGGTACCATTAACATACTAAGGTGCCAAACCGTAGGAACCTCCAACCTATAGGCTCACACCCCCAATCAACCTACAGCCAAGAATGCACACCCTTCTCTGCACTTGCGATCCCTCAACCTATGCCACTACCTCCAGGGCATCTTATTCAATCGTAAAGAGATGTTCTGAGACTCCTGCGACTCGAAGAGTTCTTGCTGCTCTTTGACCTTGCCAAGTATGCTCCAAGTCCTTATATCAAACCCTTGAATCCTCCAAGCTTGTTAGGTCCCTATAATACTAGTGATGTCCCCATTGATATTGTAGTTGTATCCCTTATTAATATTGTTTTCCCCCTATTGTCCCCATATTGTTATCACTGTGCCCCATAGAATCCCTCTATTGTTATTTTTGTGTCTTTATATTATTATTGTTAGGTTGGCTTGGTTATATTGTGACCCCTT
>APFE031168945.1:3732-32537 GCA_000404065.3 Pinus taeda | reverse complement strand
CATGGATTAAGAAATGAGGACCCTGAAACATTTCTATTTGAGTTTGAGGTCGTGTGTTGAACTTATGATTATCTGGAAGACGCTCAAAAACTCAAACTGTTCCCTTCAACATTGAAAGGGGAAGCCTTGAAATGGTCCATGGGATTACTCACTCAATCCATTAGTACTTGGAATGATATGAAACAAACATTTTTGGATAGGTACCTGGACTATTGTATGCCCACCAATCACAAGGATGAGGTATTCAAGATGGTGCAAAAGGAAGATGAAAACTTGGAGGATTTACTCGAAATATTTCAATATAACCTGAAAAGAGAAAAAATGAGTAACTTAGATGATGAAACTTTGAAAGCCCTTCTATTAAAAGCCATTAGAGATGAATGGATAGATATTTTGAACATGATTGGAAAAGGAGACATATCTCAACTTCCACTTCATGATATAGCAGAGCTATGTGTTCATCTCTCACGGGGGAAATCCAAAACTCAAAAAGGGCCTAGAGATCCTTCTCTCCTCAGAGCAAACAAGTCTGCAACTGGATCGGTAAGTAGGGTTGAGATTGGCAACATGCTGGATGAATTCAAAACCGATATCTTAGGAAGTCTTAGTGAGCAACTAGACACTCTTAAGATCCATAATAAACAGAAAGCAGAAGCTGAAGTTTTAGCTATCTTTTGCCCGAAATGTAGAAAGAAACATGCTCTAAGGGAATGTCCCTTGGATGCAAAGGTTGTAGAAACATGTGTAATATGTTCAGAGAATCATGAAACCAAGGATTGTCCTTCAATCCCTGGCCTCAAAGCTGTCTTTCAGGAAGATCCAAGTACCATTGAGTCTCTCTGTTTTGTTGCAAAGAGACCTTGGCAGGGGCAACAAAATCAAGGGTTTAACAACTCTATGAATTTTCAACCCCCACCAAATTGGAATCCTTGGCAACAACCTTGGTCCCAACCTTAAAATCCTTTCAATCATGGATACAAGGTATGCAAAATCTTATGGGAGATTTTCTCAATTTTATCAATATCCTCCATCTTTTCAAAACCAACAAGATCCACAACTTCCAAATCAAAACCCACAACTATCATTGCCATTTCAACAACAACCTTCTCAACAAAATCCAAATTCTTAACTCTTGCTTCCATTCCAACAAAATTCAAATCAACTTCCTTCTCAGCCATTGCCAAACCCCAATAATAAAAACCCTCAAAATGCTTACATGATGGAAAGTCAACAATTTCAATTTCCTGCCTATATGATTGTTCCTCTCAATGATGTACAACTCAGATCAGGTAGAGTCCTAGATAAACCTTCTATAGATGTTCAAAAGCGAAGCATTTATGAGGTAGATTCTCTTGAAGCCAATAAGGGTTCTGAAACATCTCTTCAAAACCCAACCACTGAAAAAGAAAAAGAAAAAGAGTTAACCCCCACAACTCCTATAGTTGAGCAACCTGCATCTTCATCCACACCTCCTTTTCTTGAAATGTTACAAATTGACAAAGGCGTGGAAAAACAAATCTTGTTGCCTGACTATGATTTTCTAGATGAATTGAAGAATGTATGTATCAAGATTCCCTTGTTACAAGCCATTAAAGAGATTCCTATTCTAGCAAAAACAATAAAGGAGTTAAGTTTTAAAAGACCAGGAAGGAAACCAAGAGATACAAGAAGAATCCACCTGGTAGGAAAAATTGCAGATATCATGATGGGAAAAATTACTATGCAGAAGTATGTAGATCCTGGTAGTCCAATTGTCAAAACACATATCAATGGGGTAGAAATTCCAAATACTTTGATTGATTTAGGGGCTTCTATTAACATTATGAGTAGGCAGACTATGGAATAGCTAAAACTTCCTAATCTTCTGTTTACACCTACTTTATTGCAACTTGCAGATCGATGAATTATTAAACCAGATGGTGTATTAGAAGACATTCCAGTCTCCTTAGATTCTTGGGAATATCCAGTGGATTTCATGATTTTAACTCCCAAGAGTAATCTAGGAGGACATCCTCTTATTTTAGGAAGACCTTGGCTAGCCACAGCTGATGCTTTCATAAGTTGTAGGTCAGGGGATATGTACATTTCTGATGGTAATTTGACAAAGAAATTCAATCTATATCCTCCAACAAAAGCAATCACAGAAATAGGAGATAATGAGTGGATTGACGATGAAGATACTATACAACCTGTCTTAACCATTTTTGAGATTAGTGAAGATAGTCAAATTCTGAACACATTAGAAAATTTTGAACCATCTTCAGAATATGACTCCACACAATTTCAGTTGGATTCTGACATAGAGTTTCTATCATCTAGACAAATGTCTCTTTTCTCTATGGAAGAGTTTGGTAGTTCTGCCATTGAGGTCTTTCCAGGAAAAACATTAAATATCAATAAAAACCTGGAAAAATCACAACAGGAGGAGCTAATCAGAATCTTACAGAAACATTTTACTACATTTGCATGGGAGTATACCGATATGAAAGGTATCGATCCTAAGACTTGCATTCATCACATCTACATTGAGGAAAATAGTAGACCAATCAGACAACCTCAAAGAAGGATGAATCCAAACCTTAGGGAGATAGTGAAAGAAGAGATCCAAAAGTTACTTAATGTAAACTTCATTTATCCAATTTCATATAGCCAATGGGTTTCTTCTTTGGTTATAATACCTAAAAAGAATGGTAAATGGAGGGTTTGCATTAATTACATGGAGTTTAACAAAGCAACTTTGAAGGATCACTTTCCTTTACCCTATATTGATCAGGTATTAGATACTTTAGCAGGCAAAAAGTATTTCTCGTTTTTGGATGGTTTTAGTGGTTACAATCAGATTCAGGTAGCACCTGAAGACTAGGAGAAGACCACATTTACCTGTCCATGCGGAACTTTTGCTTACCGAGTACTTCCTTTTGGATTATGTAATGCACCTGCAACATTTCAAAGGGCAGTACTAGGAATCTTTTCTGATCTAATTCATGATTGTGTAGAGGTTTATATGGATGATTTTACAGTTTATGGTAATTCATTTGAAGAGGCATTATAGAATTTGGAAAAAGTCCTTATAAGATGTAAAGAAACAAACCTTTCAATAAGTCATGAGAAATGCTTTATGATGTTTACTAAAGGGATTGTCTTAGGACATCATATTTCAGGGGATTGGATTAAAGTTGATAGATCAAAAGTTGAAGTCATCTCCAAGTTGCCTATTCCAAATTGTCAAAAAGATGTTAGAATTTTTCTTGGATTTACTTGGTATTATAGAAGATTTATTGAAAACTTCACCAAAATAGCATCTCCACTCTTCAAATTACTTACAAAAGACTGTGAATTCAAATGGGATCCTAATTGTCAATTTGCATTTGAAACTTTGAAAACAAGAATATGTGAAGTACCCATTTTGAGAGGGCCAAATTGGAAACTTCCTTTCCATATTTCTACAGATGCTTCAGATACAACTCTAGGAGGTGTGTTGGGTCAAAAGGATTTAGTTCCTTATGCCATTTACTACACCAGTAAAAAATTGACTCCCACTGAGTTAAATTAGACTGTGACTGAGAAAGAGTTATTAGCTGTTGTTCATGCAATCAACAAGTTTAGACATTATATAACAGGATACGAAACTTTTTTCCATATTGATCATTCTGCAATTAGATATCTCATGAACAATCCTATTACTAATGGCAGAGTTACAAGATGGCTTTTAATTTTACAAGAATTCAATATTACTGTGTTGGATAGACCAGGGAAACAAAATACAGTAGCTAATTTCTTGTCTAGAATCCAAAATACTAACAAAGATTCTCCTATAGAGGATAAGTTTCTAGATGAATATTTATTTGTAGTAACTACTAAGACTCCTTGATATGCTGATATTGCTAACTATTTGGTTATAGGGAAGTTACCTCCACACTTATTTCCTAATGAGAAAAGGAAAATTATTCAGGAGAGTTCAAATTATTCATGGATTTCTAATGAATTGTTTAAAACAGGGCAAGATTGTGTGATCAGAAGATGTGTTCGAGAAGATGAAATACCTGACATTCTCAAGGAATGTCATGATGAACCATGCGGTGGACACTTTGCTGACAAGAAGACGACCTATAAAATCCTTTCTTTAGGATATTATTGGCCTTCTCTCTTCAAAGATGCAAAACAATATGTCAGAAGGTGTGACAGCTGCCAGAGAATTGGGAGACCGACTCTCTTAAATGAAATGCCATTACAGCCATAGGTACTCATCGAACCCTTTGAAAAATGGGCTTTAGATTTCATTGGACCAATTAATCCACCATCTAGACAAAAGAAATATATATTGGTTTGCACTGATTACGTCACTAAATGGGTAGAAGCCAAGGCATTGCTTTCTGCCACTAAAAATTTAGTTGTTCAATTTCTTTTTGAGGATATTTTTACTCGTTTCGGTGTCCCAAGAGAAATTGTGACAGATCAGGGAAGTCAATTCGCATCTAACTTTATGGAGAAGCTGATGGAAGAATACAAAATCAAGCACAGAAAATCTACTCCTTACCATCCTCAAGCAAATGGCCAAGTGGAATCTACAAACAAAGTTCTTGAGAGCATCATCACCAAAACTGTTCATCTCCACAGAAGAGATTGGGCAGAAAGGCTTCCTAAAGCCTTATGCGCCTACAGAACCACATGGAGGAACACAACAGGACATTCTCCCTATGAACTTGTTTATGGGAAAGAAGTCCTACTCCCCATTGAGTTTCAAGTTAAGACCTTCAATATGGCAGTCCAGTTGGAGATGAATCTACCAGAAGCCCAAAAGCACAGAATGGAGCAACTGAATGAGCTAGATGATATCAGACAAGATGCAATTCTAAGGACTGATCTAGTTCAACATCAAAGAGCTAAGATGCATGACAGATATATTAAAGAAAGAAAGTTTCAAGAGGGAGATTGGGCTTTACTGCTTGATTCCAAGTTTAAAAACTTCAAAGGAAAGTTTCAGACTCATTGGCTTGGGCCATATGAGATTGATAAAGTCTTTAACAATGGAGCAGTAAGAATCAAGACCAGTGATAAATTTAAGACTCCTCTTATTGTGAATGGTCACTGATTGAAAATTTATCATAAGCCACTTTCCAAAGAGGAGTTTGTCAAAATGTTCAAAGAGAATTCTGCAATAAGGCTGGTGGAGAAGAATCCTTCTCCCCCATCAGCCTAATCTTTGTTTCTTATGGTTTTTGAAAAAAAAAAAAAAGAGAAAAAAAAAATGTGTATAAGCCTGAAAATCAATCATAGATTGGCAGTCTTATACAGAAAATATAGAGTAAAAATCAGGGACACCTGACATTATATTTTCCAAAAAAAAATCCTCCTCTCCTTTTATTTCCATCTCACTCACCCATTTCGTTTCACCTCCATTTCATTCTCATCTCCATTTCACTTTATTCCACTCCATTTTCACTTCATTCTCATTCCATTTCATTCTATCAATAAAATTCCCCCTTCAAGACTATTTTCATTCAGTTGTTTTTCCTCTAGTTATCTTTGTGCAGTTCAGCGGGTGTTGTCTCAATTTTCGTCGCTGGGAACCATTTCCGCAGCGAGAACCAGTTTCTGCAGCCAGCATCACTCTATTTTCAAAAATACAATCAAATGTTAGTGCCAAAGTCATGAAATGCAGGTGTAATTGAGCTAAAGACATGGGGCATCTCCAAGATATCAAAGAAGAGCAACTGGTTAGAAACCTTGAGCAAGAATTGACAAAGTTTCCAAAGGTATGATCAAAAATCTTTATCAAATAACACTTCAAGTCATAATTACGTATAGTTATTAAACCATAACTGGTTCTCCTATGTACAATGATTTAATATATTAGCCCACTATCATTCTTATTCCGCCCTATCACTCCACACACCTCGCATTCATTTCCCTAACAGTCTTATGATTACTCCGAGTTCAAACTCAAGAATGACTGCACTTCTATTTATTACCCGTACTCTTGAGACATGACCTATTGTGCTACGGCTCTTCGCAACCATAATTTCCGCAACCGTATGTTGAGACGTGTAAAATCTCATACACAGTCATCCGACTCGAAAGAATCCTGTCGTTACTCCACTCACTTATCACTCCACTTATACCATACTCCTCGCATACATTCACATTTCATTTTTGCCACTGCTCACCCACCGTTCCTCCTGTAATTCGGACATTTCTCTATTTCCGACTGCAGTCACTACAGTTGCTCTAAACCTTGATTCCAGCCACTACAGTTATCCTAAACCCCGATTGCAGTCACTACAGTCAATCCTAAACCCTGTAACAGAGCTATTTTCCCTAACCCTCACACGCAGAAGAACCCTCAGTGGATTTAAAACAGAGGATGGGAAAATTGCTGAGAGCCAAGCCGGAAGGACCGAAATACTTGGAGGGTTATCCTCAAGTTAAGGAATTACTGAAGAAAGTCAGATGGCTACGATTTATCCAGAAGTTTAAAGGGTATAACAAGGAGGTGACCAAAACTTTTGCGAGGTCCTTTAATGGACAAACAGTGGAGGTTGGAGACTTGAAATTCACAGTGACCGAGGCCACAATAGCAACTGCCACAGGCCTACCTCAAGAAGGTGAAAGGTGGTTTAAAAATAGAAATGTGGACGATCAAATATGGAGAACCATGCTACAAAACCAAGGTATGGATACGACTGTATTTACAAAAGGCATCCCTGTTCATGTATTAAAAGAGGAATGGTCTAGTCTACTATTAGTCATCCAAAAATTTATCACGTGTGAAGGTCATTTTGGCTCTATGTATATGTATCATGTTAGGCTAATGATGAATTTCATAGATGGTCACACTCTTAATTTGCCTCATTTTCTGCTATCAACTTTGAAAAAGATGAATTTTATAGTTCAAAAACATGTAGGCAATATTGAACCTCATCTTTACCATCATGGGCTCATAAAAATTCTTATTGAGGATCAGTTGAAGAAAACTAAGGATACATGGGAACAATTCCTTACAAGAAACTACTTCCAAGAGCCGTCTGAGGCCTCTAGAAGTAGTCCACCAAAAGTTCCAAGGAAAAGTAGGAGGAAAGAGAAAAATATTGCAGTCCAAGACTCCCCTACAATAGAAATTCAAGAAATTGTCCAAACAAAAGAAGAAGACCGAGTTAAAAGTAAGAAACATAAGAAAGAAAAAGGAAAAAGAACCATTCAAGAGATCTATCCATCCCCTGAGCAATCCATAGAAGAAGATTATCAGCCTCTGTCAGAAAGAATAATAGATCTTCAAGCTGCTGCCATAGCCAAGAAAAAGCAAAAGGGAAAACAAAGTGCACAAAAGAAGAGTATTAGTTCATCCTTGAGAAGGAGCTCTATGCTAAATGGGAAGTGGAAGAAAACCAAAGAAAAACAGTCTCACTTTATTGATTTAAGTGAAGAGGCACTTGAAAAATCTCCAGCCAAGCCAAGCCTTGAGTCAAGTCCTCCACATGAGGAAAGCCCCTTTCGGACGGAAAGAGAGAGAAATCCTCCTCCACCAGATTTTGAGTTTAGTTTGAGAAAGACACCTGAGGTAGATCCTAGTCAGCAAGAGGTATATAACTACCTGGAATCCTTAGAACAATCAGTTGCAGGACCAAGTAACTCTCTGCCACTTGATGCACAAGTTCAGTCCTTGAAACAGGAAGTATTTGAGCTAGAATTCCTAAATAGACATATCATACAAGAAAATAAAGCACTTAAAGAGCAGAGTAAGGTAGACAAGATTGTCCATGATAACAATATGCTTCATTTAGGACTGTGGCAAAAGAAAAACAAAAGACTGAAGAAGAAATGCAAAAAGTTAAGCAGAGCATTGATTAACCTCAAGTTCAAATGTCTAGTCAGAAAGCCAAGGATGATGATGATGATAGCATCAAAGAAAAATAAAAGAGGGCTAGGTGTCCTTGCAAAAGCCTCAAAACATGTGGATTAGAGGGAAATAACTCAATTTTGGTTGCATGAGGACATGCGACACCTTCACAGCGGGGGTATGTTGAGCCTCAAACCTGCACCTTCCTATACACCCTCTCAGCCTTCTTTCTCCACTTACTTCATCCACCCAGTTGTTAAATCATTGCATTATAGTCTAAAAAGGACTTTTAATATGGTTTTCTGACTATGCTTATGACTGTTGTTTGGTTTAGTTTTTTTGTTCATGCAGCTGCGGAAACTTGTCAGTTTCTGTAGCCAGCAGAGGTTTCCACAGCCAGCACAGGATTCTGCAGCTATTTTGTTAAAAGTTGTGCTACAGGTGTCCTATGAAGAAACAAGCGACATGGGCAAGCTCCAGGTGACGGATACATGGAACGTGTCCCTTCAAATCAACCGAATCACCCATGGAAGGTCACGGTCAATGAAGTTCAAAGACAAAGCCAACCAAAGAGTTCAGTGGTGGCACGTCTCTGTTTTGAGAACGTGAACATTACGTGGCATAGTCCTCAGCTCACAAAGACACCAGCACACCTGGAGGTCATTTCCGGAACCTGAATCGAACATCTACCACTCCGGAGATTTAATAGACACGATGACAGTTACACCAGATCTCGGCTGAAGGGATCTTCGTGTCTTTAGCAACACAGTTAATAGCGTAGCAGTTAGTTGGCTAGTTTTAAGCATTTTGGCATTATAAATAATGCATCGATGAACGTTGTAAAGAAGTTTTTTTGGGATATGTGAATTATGAACTGTTTGTATATGTGAATTCCGAACTGCTAGTTATCACCCCACTGTTTTTATATATGTTGCTCTTTTAATACATGAGAAGAATTTTTTGAGTTTATTCGTGTGACTATTCGTTGACTGGCTGAAGTGGCAGAGGGCCCCTGCGCACTGAAGCCTTGTAAAGTTTCCATTTAGTTTTATTATGTTTTTGTTCTTTTATCATTAGCTTGTACATAACACACTGTTTCTTAACTCACTGATGTTTATATTTTTACCTCTATTTTCTTAGAGTTGTTAACTGATCAGTGCTTTTCTAAAGGTTTTCTTAGGCAGCCCGGGCAAATTTTCATATTTTTGATAACTATTGGCATATGAGATCATCTTGTCCTTCCTACTAACTTTCATTTTCTGAAGCTTAATTTCAGCACTGCCTTTTCCAAGTTGTGATTTGCTTTTTTTTTTTTTTGTTATTTAGATATCATATTGCTCACCAGTTTATGGTTTCTTTCTATAGTCAAGTGACTCTATTAGCAAGAAATCAGAATATTACTAACTATAGTGTGGTTTAGATATCATATTGCTTAACTTATTCATGGTTGCTTCCCACAAGGTAGATTGAGATGAAGGGTAAAGGACCAGAAGAGTTCAAGTAGTGTGAATAGTTTCTTTTATGAAATTTAATTTCTTGTCATTTAGATATCATATTGCTTGACTTGTTCATGATTACTTCCCACAAGGTAGATTGAGTTGAAGGGTAAAGGATCTAAAGAGTTTAAGTAGTGTGAATTAGTTACTTTGCTTTAAGTTTGAGTTGCTTTTAGTTTTTACTTTCTTTTCATTCAGCAGCAAGGATACTGGGCCATTGTCATTAGTTCACTGTTTGATTCATTTATTTCCTCTTAAGAATTGATTTCAGTTTAGCTGTTTCAAAGCTTTCTTTTTGAGCACTTTCAAGTTTGAGAAAATCATTGTAGAAACCATCACCGTCTACACTCCAAACTTCAATTTCATCCTCGCCATCACACATTAGGGAAAGATAAATCCAAAAACAAACTAAAAAGCTCAAAAACGACAAAAGATTAAGGAAAGGGTTATCTAGTACATATAGTACACTTCACTTCGTCAGTTTACGAACCCCGGATTGACATTTTAAATAGCAATTTAGATCACACTAAATTGACCAAACAGGCACATTTCCATCTCTACCTTAGTCTTAGTGCTTTTGCCTCTCAGTTCCCCCCCAGTTGGGTCTCCACCCAGAGTTTATGGCCTTGCAATGACTCCGGCATGGGTTCCAGGTAGCCCAGTGCTCACATTACGAGTCATGGGTAGGATTGCATCCCAAGCCTCCTACGAGATTCTTTCCCCTGCCCCCATCTATGATCAATTTCCCCTCCTGCATTACCTTGTGACAATCAAGCTTCCCCTTATCATTGTTGCACTTCCTCTTCCCATTCTTCCAGCAATTTCCAGATGCCAACATATGTCTCGTCTCAGTAAGCCCTCGCTGGATCTGTTATGAGATTTTCTAGTGATTTTCTGCCTTTGTGTGGCTTTGACATGCTTAACCCCTTATCTTTCCTAGGTTTCGGGCCTCTCCTAACATTCACACGGACTCGCGCAACACAAGCCATAACTTGTTGTCCCGAGCACTGATGGCATCGACAATAAGTTAGATTAAAACACATAATTGAAATTATGCACCACCTCACCCATTCATTGTTGCTTGCAGCGGGGTACCTCTTGCCTTTCTTCTCCTCTCCGATAATTCTCCCCACAGTCATGCGGGATGGGTTAGAGCTCACAACCCCCAATGGGAAAGGCCATGACCCCAACTCCTTGAAGCGTCCTTTTCCCCATATCCATTTGTCTCATTTGTATGTAGGTCTACCAACCCATGCCCATGCCAAGCTCGCAGACCCCCCTTGCATCTGGTTATATGCATGCAGTAGTTCAAGTACCTTTCCCCCTCTGGCTCAGACTTAGTGCTTTTGCCTCTCAGTTCCCCCCAGCTAGGTCTCCACCCAGAGTTTATGGTCTTGCCATCACTCTAGCATGGGTTCGAGGTAGCCCAGTGCTCACATTGCGAGTCGCGGGTAAAATTGCATCCAAAGCCTCCTACAAGCTACTTTCCCTTCCCCCATCTATGATCAATTTCCCCTCCTACACTACCTTGTGGCATTCAAACTTCCCCTTATCCTTATTTACTAAGCGTGAAGCTTCCCATCCTAACAACAAGAAATTGCACCCCCAGCAGTCATGGGTTTCACCCATTTGACAAAAGGTATAGACACATAACAAGGGCATGGCGAGCAGTTGCCTAACCCATTGCCAAAAACAATTTCGTATCCCCCAAACAGAACCCCTTGCACCACTACTAAACTCCAACAAGACCATAATTATAGTTCTGAGGTGGATCCAAATAACATACCTGAAGTCTCCAGGTGTTTGTCGACAGCCTTGGTTCTTCACGTTCTGACGTTCTCCTCCAGCCTTGTGATACCACCCTTTTCCACAAGCTACCGCAATAAGACTACACGTCAAATTTCCTTGCCTTTCTTTATACCCTGCCTTGCCTCTATTCCCACTACCTTGCCCACCTCCCGAGCATGCAATCATGCCAAGCGTTACCGCACCCCCTGCCTTGAGCGTGTGGGGGATGGTGGTATTAAGTGCCTAGGTACCCTTCATTATCGCACCTTTTTTGTCCTAGTTGTTAGCCCGCATCACGATCATGATAAAATAGCCCAAAATATTGACTATCACATAAAATTATTAATTAAAAAAATAAAAAGAAAAAACTATTTAAAAAGAAATCAATAACAATAAACTAGGGAGAAATTAATGAATAGTAATAACAAACAAATAGGCTAAGGGTTATTAGATTATAGGAGGAATAAAAAAGGAGGGGGTGAGTTTGGAATGAAAATATGGTGGAAAAAATGAGAATAGAAGAATGAGATAGGGAGGAGAGAAACTCTTAGAGGGAGATAGAAAGGGAAAAAATGAAATGAATATTAAGAATGTTGACTATGATTTATTAATTTGATAGAGGAGATTCCAAGATTACCTAAGTCTATAATCATATTCCCATTTAATTCTTTCATGATGAAACTCAATTTCAAAAGCTTAACAAATGCGGGAGTCACAAGGTGTTTAAAGAAGTGTTTGAAAATGGAAAATTTGGAAATGTGGTAGTAGTTTGTGTCTGTTATGTTTTCTTTGAGACGAACATTAAACATTGAAATAAACTCACGATCTGCATGACTTACCATACAAGAAATGACTTTAATAAGTTGATGTAGTTATAGGATTAGTCTTATCCTAGGCATAATCATATAATTATTTGAGTGTTTTGTGAGATTTAAATAAGGGTTTAATATTATTTTTGACTAAGAATTCGGAAATAAGGATAATGTTTCCTTGGATGTAAGGAAGCAAAATGAGAGCCTATGGAAGAGAGATATAGTTTTAGGGTTCGTAACCCCACACTAAGCTTTGTTGATTTATGAAATGGAGTGGTCATTGGACATTAGGCCTTTCATAAGGTGATTTTTTCTAATCGTATTTTATTTTTCATTACCAACCAAGATTCTACGTGCACTTCTTTTCTCAAACCACACTGATGCATGTTGTCAGGATAAATATAACTATAGTAAGATCTAGGATAAATAAAAATAGAAGCAACTTGATCACAAAGCTTACCATCCATCTCAACGATCAATGCATTATGATCTTCCTACCTGTTGTCCATACCTCCATAAATTGGGGGAATGCTATGAATAACATCAGCAGTTGTATGCACCTCTTGATCACTGTAGATCTAGGGTCTATCACCACTCTAATACAACAGGAAATCCCTCTTATGATGGTCCTTACCACATATCCAACACTGTAATGGTTCCTTGCTAGCCTGCTGTTATCCATGTCCCTTCTCCACTGTATTGAATCCCTTATAAGCAACTGCATTATCTTTCCCACTTGCATCTTGAGGTCTTCCTCGCCTCGGTGTCCATTTTCGTTTAGCATTCTTGTTTCTCTTCAAGTCATGGTTCACCTCAAATTTGCGCTTTGAATGCTCATAATGATGCTTAAAATTTCGGATGGCCTCCTCCAACGATCTAGGCTCATCTAACTCAATCCAGTCTCTGTATGCTACTGAAAATCCACTAATGAATCTTTGATCCTTGGCCTTCTCTTCTCTCAAGTAATCCACATATCTCAACAACTCAAAAAATATGCTAGTGTACTCCCCATATGTCATAGAACCCATCCGCAAATAATAAAACTCCTTAGTTATGTCATCATAACACCTCCAAGACAAGTAATTATTCTTGAAGAGCCTTTCAAATGCATGCCAAGTCAAATCATCCTCATTTATGTCCTTGAAATTCTTCACGTCTTCCACCAAATATCCACTTTGCCTTTGAGACTAAAAAGTGTTATCCTTGCTTTCATGCTTTCTTAGTAATCATACAATCTAAAGAATTTCCTCATGCCAAGAAACCAAGCCTCTGCATCTTGTAATTTCTTCAACTCTCCATCGAAGGTAGGAGTTGTTTCCTTCTTGAACTCATCTGGAAACTATCCCCTATCATTCCTCTTATGCGAATGATAATGATAATGATCATGATGTCTATCACAACCAAAAGTAGAGTAATACCTGTGTCTATCACCCCTCCTATCTAGAGTTTCCAGCATCCTCCTATCCATGATAGTGTCAGATTTATCTGACCTATGTCCACTATGAGACCTGCTGCAATATGCCCCATTAGTTTTGTCCTCATCTCCATGGCTGATCCGAAGAAGTCCATGTCACTACAAATCTAACAAACTCTGAAGTAACATTGCATTCACCTCAGCTTGTTTCTCTTTTGCTTGCATGATTTTGTCATTATCTACTTTGCAACTCCTTATTTCTTCCTTTAGTCTTCTCAATGTGTCTGTCAGGTCAGAGGAGTGCCATGTTGTCCATCTGATGCATAGGGATATTCTATGTATTCTACCACCTTGCTGGCCATCTGGTCTCTTTCCTGGGAGGCATACTATATGAGCTAAATCAAATCACCATAAATCAATGTACCTTAGCATAACTTGGGGAGGATACCTTGTTTGCAAGATCATTAAATTGGTTATGATGCATGTACAACACAACCATAATCATAGATAGACATATATCAATAAGTGCATCAACGCATAATCATCATACTAACTAGGGTCCAATCATCAATGCAAGGCCATATCAATAATGCATGCTATGACCTCTCGCATGATAATAACCAATACAATACTCCATTATTCACATTGCCTCATGCAACTATCCACGTGCATAAGCAATGCCTGATCAACTAGACATATGCATAACCACATGTAGTCGAGCATAAGAGATCAATTCTTGTAATCAACCTACAAGACTCATGCATGTAATCAAATAACCAAAAATGAAACCCATCGTACAAAGATTTAATCAAGTTTCATATAATTTTATAGCTAATCATATACCAATGATGATGCATTCCATAAAACCGACATGAAGTTCCTCATGATAACCTTAATACTACCATGTTCAATATGATGTAGTGCAACAAGAACATGGAACTTAAGTGTAAGAACCACAGACACAACTGACATGCATGCATGAACAACACCTTCACACATATTTGTAGCACTAGATATGACCCAAAGAGAGTGTAACCATGCTTTGATAGCAATCTGTAGAAACCCCTCCCAAGTCTACCCAAAGTAAGCATGCCAAATGAGTTAAACATGAGGAGGTATGATACTACATTAAGATTCGAACTCGTATGTCACCTTAAGGAAGTTGAATCAATGGAAAATCACACACACTCATCCAACGTCATCTAAATATCCCTGAGGAGATAGGTTAGCAACTCAGAGGGCCTGTCCTTGGGTGCCACTACTATTATACAACGCTTAAGCCATAGTCACTCTCATGCTATAGGCAAGGGAGCAACTAGCAACCTAAAGTCGCTCTCACAAGTTTGCCTGCCAACTAATGTGGACCAGAATTACCAGTTCTATGCCATCGACCTCAGAATTTAAGCCACTTTTTTAGCACAAAATCCTCGCCTCTGCCCAGAACATGTTGTATTTTCTAAAATCCATTATAAACATTATAAAAATGTTGATAAATCAAAAATGACCCTTACGACTAAGCCTACGAATCCCTAACTAGGACCAACATTCTCTCAAATACTTGGTATGAATGCAATCTACATGTATAGGATACAAGACAGGGCATAAATGACTGAAATAACTTATGAAACATAATGAGAAGGATAACCTCCTTCTCCATTGAACTACTATGTCATCGATTAGCTTCTGCATCTATCCATTTAACATTACAGGTAAATACATGAAATAACCATGACATGAACGAGTCATTCAACCCCAACATTAATCCATATAAATGTAAGGGATATGGCAGCCATTAAATCCACATATAAATCAATACAAAAGCAAGAAAACTTAGTTTTTATTAATCATAGACAAATCCAAACAAGTTTGAGACTTCCATGTACCATCTGACCATAGACATAGCTTATCCAAATCTCTCTTTCATCCAGGCACCCCCATGCCCTATTCCAAGCATGAATGTGGGATCTCTTAAAGAAACCAATTTAAGAACAACCAAGGGAATCTGGAATGTAAACCACCTCCACCCTCACCAAATCATGATCACACAAAAATCGGCACTCCGATCACCACTGAACAGAACTGGGAATTCCCTTCGGAATCCATCTCTATCCTTGAGGAACTTTTCGTCTCCTTGTCTCTCAGGTTTTACCGCAATCCAATCCTGGATCATTAGGCCCTAAACTAAGACTTCTCCCTTAGGATTTAACGTGTATCTTGCCAAAACTAGTCAAGGTACTCGTATGCCTTTGAGAATGAACCTTCAGACCACCTCTGCTCCGTATTCTCAACTCCATTCGGCAATTCTAAATTTTTGAAACTGAAATAAACATTCCAGCATACCATGGAATCTAGAAAAAGGCTAGGCTAGGCTGACATCCACTGTCAGAATCTGGAAAATCCATGACACCGACAACAATAGAACAAAAAACCAACATGCAAATCCATGCATGTCCAAACCAGCTAGGAAATCACACATGCAAAAGGTCACCTTCAAGTATTCCTGTTGAAGCAGCTTTATCATGCTTTCCTTTTCTTGTTCCTCACCTTCTTTTCCTTTGCTTTGCTCCAAAATAGAGTGCTCTAAGAAAACTCTATGTGACCAAGAGAGTGAGAGAGAGAGAGAGAGAGAATAATGAGAGAGCTCTAGACTTGTACTTGACAAAAGCCATGAACTGATCCTCGGAAGCCTTTTTATGCATGAGGCCTCTAATTTCTTCATTTTCCATTGTTTTCCTTTAATTTCTTCCTCACATGCAATATATAACCCTTCACCTTACTTTTCTCCTAATTTCCTTCCTTTTCATAAATAAATGTGCCAAAATTCATTTTTCCTTTCAATGTCTTTGCCTTAGCCTTTGCCAATTTTCCTTACAGAAAAAACACATCTAGTGATGCCCACTAGGATATATTTGCCCAATATTCACCTTGGAATAAGTGCCCCTTACCCATCGTCATATTTTTCCTTTATTAAATTTTATTACATGAACTTTTCACCAGGGTTGTTACATAATGTGCTTGAGCCTGAAAGAAGCTACACTTGTTGAACTTAGCATACAATTGATGCTATCTTAACAACCTCAATAGTTCTACTAAATGTTGAGCATCCTCTTCCTAATTTTTAGAATACACCAATATGTCATCAATGAACATAGTAAAAAAATTATCAAAATACGAATGCAAAACACTATTCATCAAGCACATAAATGTAGCTAGAGCATTAGTCATACTAAATGTAACTACAACAAACTCATAATTCCCATACCTGATTTGGAAAGTTGTCTTGTAAATGTACTCCTCTTTGATGCATTGATGAGCCTCATCACTGGGTAACTATAAGGACCTTAATACACCTCATATCTTATTCAAATCAACTCTTCTCATATTTTCTTACATATTTTGATTCTATTTTTCTTAATGAGATGAGTCAAAGTGAGATATTATGTTTAGTGGACTAATGTGCATTGATTGTAGTTTTTTGAGAGAAAATCATGGAAATTTTTGCTAATTGAAGGCTGAAACTCGAATGAGACAAGGAGGAGAGATTGTAGGAGATATATCCTTCTCATTTACTCCTCACTCATTAAATCAATCACACTAGCTCGGAGTTACAAGCAGCCAAGTCATGGAGATCAAAAGCTAGCCGAGCCAGTGACAGTTAAAGAGCTAGTTTATCTTGAGTTTGGGAACCGAACCTCCCTAGATTCAAGGAATTCATTGGAGACCAGTTGTATAAAGAAGGAGTCCTAGAACCTCATTAGGATTCAAATTTTTGATGTAAAAACACTAGTCGTTTTCGAGTTCAAGACTTATGGAACACATTGTTATGTAATTTTCTGATTTGATAATGAGAATGAGCATTTCCTTTGTCCAGCACTGAGTTGACTTAGAGGGCTAAAGCTCTTGGGTTAGGTCACAACCCTACTAGCAAACACTCCTCTACTTGTATTTGTATGCTTAGTTGACTTCATAGATTAATGGTTGAGTTGTCTCTAGCATTATTTCGATGCAAGAAATTGTGGATTTGATTAGTTTGCTTCCATTTGTGCATTACTTCAATAGTAGCTTGGGAATAAAAAGGAATATGAAAAATATGTTAGTAGGTGGATTTGGCCTCACTCCCTCCTTCAGGGATAATGGTTTGAGGAAAGAACTCCTATGTAGCCCCAAAAAGATAGAATTCTGATTTCTCATGGAATTTATGGTTTTCTATTACTTAGGTCAGCATTCTGCTAGTTTTCAAGAATAGGATTTAATTTTCATTTCTTCTATCTCCAGTCTTACTATAGATCTCATAAAGGTTTCATATTAAAATGCAAGCTTTCCCATGCATAAAATAGGCAGTTAGCTCATGAAATTATGTTTTCCTTAGTTAATTGAAATCCTTCTTGTTTACATGATTGACGGATAAATGTCAATGATTGATGCAGCGCAGGCGTTTCAGCAATGCAAATATATTTCATTATCAACAACCTCATCTATCCATGGTTATCACTTTCTTTCACTAAATCCCTCACCAAATTCATCATTCCATAAGAATACTTCTTCAAGCTTGCTGAGCAAATCCACCATCTCACAACCCTATTTTGAGCTCTGAAGGATCCCTAGGCACTCCTTTGCCTCATTTCACCCACTATTCACCTTCCCTATGCCTTAAATCACCATCCAAATCCATCCTCTTTCTCTCGGCCGTATCCTATAGGAATACAGGGGATCCTGTAGGAATACATGACATCTTGTAGGACGCATTAAAACATCTTGTAGGTTGAATTGTAGTCGCCTGTTTGAGGCTAAATTCTGAAAAAATCACACAGAAAGCTAGAAAAGGACACCTAATTTCCTCCCAAGCCATCTGACCATCCACCATCATCCCTAATTCCGTTGCCACATCACCAAAAGAAGTTAGCATTCACACTTTCACACACAAAAAAGGACAAAAAGAAAAAAATAGTTAGTTTTTTCATTTACATGCACAACAATAGAATGTTTGATGTTTCAATTTGCATGCCTAGGAGATTAAAAATAAAATTAATAATTTATTGTCGGTTGTTGAGAAGATTTATTATGAAATTGTAGAAAACATGGATTTGGACATGTTTTTAAAATTGTCTATAATGATGGGAATTTTGTTAAGAGAGAATTAGAATAAATTGTGTGGATATTTGAAAGTTCTATGTTTTGAGTGGACACTTCACCCATTCTTAAATACTAAAAAAATTATAAAGATAAGGCATTTACAATTTCCTCAACAAATTTTTTAATTGTAAAACCTTAAATTTGTAGTTTACTTTTTCTATCCCTATTATAAGTAGAAATGGATTCAACCTCATCAAAAACCCATGGGGCAACCCAAATTCCACAAGTGAACAACTATAACCGGGTTTCTCTAATTCCAACCATATTTAACTGAAACTTTGCCAGAAAAGTTTTTGTAGTCAAAATAGCCCAAAATAATTTTTATTTGTTAAGTTTGGGAGGAAAATTCCATTTTCTATTAAACATAAACAAGTTTACACCACAAAAATAAATCGAGTGGCCTCAACTTGCCCCAAAGGGAAACCAAGTCCATTGGCCACAGGTACGCATTGTAAGCCATCCAAAAATAATATTGTCTTAGTCTTTCCATCCAGGCTATATATTCCTCTATTTCATGACTAAACACTACATAACTATATAAACTCGTAATTGCAACATGGAAATTAAGAGCTATTTGCAAAAGATAAAATTATGCATGGATAGGAATCTAATATTTTTGTTCCTCTAAGAAAAATGCAACTGGTGTTGGGTCCTTGGTGGATGCTCTTGGCATATCTTACAGCTCTAGGATGCAATGGATATGTTGGTGAATTCTAGCCACCCTAATATCCTGTTTATGCAGCTAAAAGAGGATTTTATCGATATCATTCTTGTAGTTCGACATTACCTATAGTGTCGTTGTCATTCCCACTGAGATCTACTCCATTTCCTTTCATAGTAAACTCTTCATTAGCCAATAAAATTATAGAGTATCCTTGAACTAAGTGATTCTCCCATGGGTGTTTCCCGGATCCGGGACTAAGTTCCTCCAATTGTCCATCTCTTCCTCTGTCTCACTTCCTTGTTTCCCTTCCTCTTCCCATTCTTGCAGCAATTTCCAGATGCCAACATTTGTCCCATCTTAGTAAGCCTCCGCCAGATCCTTTATGAGATGTTCTACTAACCTTCTGCCCTTGCATGGCTCCGACGTGCTCAACTTGTATCTTTCCTCGATGTCAGGCCTCTCCTACCACGTGCATGGCCTCACATAGAAAAAGCCATAACTTGTTGTCTTGAGTGCTGATGACATCCAGAATAAGTTAGATGAAAACATCAAATTGAAATTATGCACCACCTCACCCATTCATTGTTTCTTGCAATGGGTTACCTCTTTCCTTGCTTCTCCTCTCTGCCAATTCTCCCCACACTGATGTTGGGATGGGTCGAAGCCCACAACCCCCAATGGGAAAGGCCATGACCCCAACCCCTTGAAGTGCCCTTTTCTTCCCCTCCATTTCTCTCATTTGTATGTAGGTCTACCAACCCATGCCCATACCAAGCTTGCAGACACCCCTTGTGTTTGGTTATATGCTTGCTATAGTTTAGGTGCCTTTCCCCCTCTACCTCAAACTTAGTGATTTTACCTCTCTGTTCCCCCTCATCGGGTCTCTGATGAGCCCCATAAATGGGTAATTATATGGGCTCATTTTTCCTCCTAACTTAGCTTAATCCACCATTCTCATTACTTTATTGCATGTTTTTTTATTATATTTAGGCTAATAGAGTGAGTTTGGTTGGTCATTATGCCATGGAGTCTAATGTGTGTTTAATGCAGATTTTTGGTCATTTTTGAAGATAAAGTCAAAGATTTAATGGACAATTGGCAGAAATAATTCGAAGTAGACAAGGGAGAGGATTTATAGGATGTTAGCCCCCTCATTTATGACTCCCCACTTCTAATTCTCCATCATGCAGCTCGGAGAACAAGAAGCCACATCAATGCACCAAAGGGGTAGCCGAGCAAGTGGTGGATAACTTTTGTTTATCTCAAGTTTTGGGAACCAAGCCTCCCTGATTTTAAGGAATTTGTTGGGAGCTTCAGTTGTATAAGTAGAGAGGTCTAGTGTCTGATTATGTTATTGGAAGTTAGTCAAATGTTCAAATTTTTGTTGCAGCTTTGCTCCACTCAACTTCAAGCTTACTTTTGTTGACAGTTTCATGTAATCTTATTATTATTTTGATAATGAAGATGAGATCTTGTTCGAGCTAGCATTGAGTTACCTCAGAGGGCTGAAGCTCTTTGGTTAGGGCACAATCCAAGTAGCCAAGCTCCTCTTGTTTTGTCTTTATATGCTTTGTTTCATTTTATGAATTAGTTGCAGTTAGATAGATTTCTTTCTTGGTTAAGAATAGGTTGCTTTTGGTGATTTAGAAGGATGTTTCCATTTCAGTTTGTTGTAGAAAGTGAAAAAGTGATAGGGAAAAGATATAAAAAGGCCATCAATAGAGATTTGGCCTCCTTTCCTCCCTCTGGGACCATGAACTGAGGCCAAGACCCTCTTGCTGCCACAAAAACACAGATTTGCCTTTTCTATAGGATTTTTGGTGTTGCAGTTTGTTAGAGGGTTAATGCTTTGCTGTAGATCTATTTCACCATGCTCATTTCTGTCTTTGCAATAAATTTCCTTCCATTCTTTCTCCCATATATCATTTTTCAACATTTACTTTCCTAGATAAGAATTTAGAGTAGCTTGATGCAAAGTTATGTTTTTTGATGTAGCTAGTTTCCTTGCTTGCTTAATCTCATGATGTGAGTTTCATTTCCCTTGCAGAAATCCTCTTCTCATAATAAGTCAGCCAACCATCCATCACTATTTCTCTTTGATTTATGTTCCACAGGTCACCCAAAGTCCCTCACAAATCTGGCTTAGCTTTCTCCACTTTTCTCATAAAGTTTCCTCTCTTTCCTTGAACAAGTCAACCACCTTTCTCTTTCCTGATCCTTCTTGATGAACCCTAGACACTTTAACAAATCACCCTAGCCTTCAGATAACCCTTCCACCCACTTTCCCACTTTCAAAACCTCCAAAGATGCTCTCGACATCCTCCTGTAGACCTCCTATGGACCTCCTGTAGATCCCCTGCAACCTCCTATAGATTTTCATGTAGGTGTCTTTTTGAAGTCCAATTGTAAGAAAAGCCTCCAAAAGGCCACCTGGGACCTCCTAGGACCCATCCACACATTCCCAAACCTCTGCAAACTCCAAAGTCGCCCTCCATTTCCACCTAATCGCTGCCACATTCACAAACAAAAAAATTACATGCATGACAATTTCGCCTGAAAATACATAAAAATCCAAAAAGGTGTTTTTTTCTCATTTCCTTCTAGAAATAGCTTCAGTAGATGTCGTTTACTTCCTAAGTAGGTAATGGCATTCATTTTATGGCTTTTCATCTCTCTTTCTGCAAGAGTAATATTAGTTGGTTAATTAGGGTTTGCTAGGTTTACTTAACATTTCAGTCTTCTTTTCATTTCTGCAATTAGAGTAGCCGCTATATAGTAATATTTCCTTTCTTTCATCACATATAGAGCTTTTTCTGGAATCCATAGAAGTTCATTCGAGCTCCTAGCGATCTTGTGCCAGCTGACCAAGTTATAGCCTGCACTAAGAACTAGTACTTATGCATACAACACCATCACTTCCAAGTTTGTTACGAACCATCGGGTTGATAAAAGTAAAGTAGGAAGCCTAGGAGTTGCAGCATTATTCCTACAATACTGGTGCTCACCACTTTTTGGAGCCGTTGTCGGGTAAGTGTCAGAGTATTTTGTGATTACTGCTTTTCTTCTATTTTCTACTGCAATATTCTGCTAAGTAGTTATTTAAGAAAAAGTAGAGTAGTTGTTCCTTTCAGTTTCTGCATTTCATTTTCAATTTCTACAATTTCCATTTCAGCAAATGTAGATTAGTCATTTCCCTGCTTTCCTTTCAATTCTGCAATTTCCCTTTCAGCAAAAGTAAATTAGTCATTTCCTTGCTTTCCTTTCTACATCTCATTTGCTTTCCTTTTCAGTTCTACAATTTCATTTCAACAAGTTCATTTCAATTAATTGCAATTTGTTTGTTCAACCAATTTCAGTTTTGCAGGTACAAGCAGAAAAAAGAAAAAATCAACAAAAATATTTATTTTCATGCCTCATAGGAACATAGATAATTCAGGAAAATTCTTGCCCAAATCCCCCACCACATCACATAGCCACCCTTCTCTATTCTTCGGTGGCAGTGATCAGGAAAAACCTTTAGGTGAACAACTAGAGATATTTGAAGAACCTATAGGGGAAGAAGAAGAAGAAAACATCCCTCCTGAGACAATGGCTGAAAACAGAAATTCTAGGGGGAATGGAGAAAGAGTAGAGGGTACCTTTCCCATCTTAGAGACAAGTGGGGACAATAAAATGAAGAACATAAGCCCTTCAGCCCTACCTCACTTCCATGGATTGACTACAGAATATCCTGACACCTTTTTGTTTGAGTTTGTTGTTATCTGTTGAACCTATGACTATGTAGAAGATAAGCAAAAGTTGAAACTATTTCGTTCTATTCTCAAGGATGCAGCATTGCGCTAGTTCATGGGGTTACCTGGCAATAGCATCACAACTTGAGCTTATATTCAGCAGGCCTTTAATAACAAATATCGAGACTACTGTAGGTCAAAAGACACCAAGGAAGATATCTTCTAAATGGCCATGGAAGTGATGAATCTTTGGAAGATTATGAAGAGAGGTTCCAACTTAGTTATAAAAGGGTCAGGCCCACACTTGACCCCGAATCTCTGAAGTTGGTCCTCCTTAGGGGAATTCCAGAAGACCTTCTAGACACCCTCCATCTACTAACTATGGGAGACATCTACCAACTACCTTATGAAGACATAAAGACTATTTTTAGAAACCATTCTAGGGCAGCCAGAAAGAGAGGTAGGGGGATTCAAACCATAGCCAGTACCTCCTCATCCAGTTCATCCTTCAAAGTTGAACTTGGAAACATGCTCGAAGACTTCAAGAGTGAGATGCTGTAGAATCTTGCCATGCAAATGGATACCTTGCATATCAAAAGGAAACAAGAGGAAGCAGAGAGGGCTTTGGCCATTTTTTTTCCTAGGTGCACCAAGAGGCATCATAGAAATGAATTTCCATTGAAATCTATAAATATTTGTTCAAACTGTGAAGAATATCTTTCTACACATAAATGCCCTTCCTTTCCTAGACTTAAAGCTATATACTAGGGGGCCGAAGGAGCTACTGAACCACTCTATTTCATGAACCAAAGGAGACCACATGGACCTAGACCATACCAGCAGGGGATGCAAGGGACATCTTAGGCATACTACGACCCCAACCAAGCCACTTCCATACCTCCTTGGTTCCTTCCTGCTCATCCTTCTTGGTCCACACCTCCTCGTTGGTCATATCCATCTCAATATCATGCCTAACCAGTTGCTCATGCATTTCAATCCTATGCTCAGCCACAACCTCAGTGGAATCCATCTCATAGTGGGTGGAGGCCCCAATACAACTCTCCTCCCATTGTTTTTCCTCCACCACCTACTCAACCACAACCATTGCCTCCTACTCCACCAAGGCAACCCCAAATGCCTACCCAGCTAATCCTGAACCCAAACAATAGATAGGCCCAACAAGTATCTAATGGGGAACCATCATGCCGAACTTATGCTGTGGAGATTCAGGAGATTAACCTACGATCTGGGAAGGTTCTCTGAGATATCCAGCCTCCCCCTCAGGAGGTTGAGGAAGATAAAAAGGAAAGTTAACCGAAAGCAATTCCACCCTTTCCTAAGAGATTATTTGGGACAACACAACCCACCACAAAATAAATTGAACTTTTGGGAGAATTGAAACAATTATGTGTAAAGATACCACTTCTCCAAGACATAAAGGATGTGCTTATATACAATAAGATGATCAAAGAGAAGTACTTCAGGCATCCAGGCAGGTAAAAGAGAGATGCCCCAACCATCAATGTCATAGGACAACTGTCCGACTTAATGTTGGGGCAGGTAATCTGTCCGAAATATCTAGACCCTGAAAGCCCAGTAGTTGATGTCCACACAATGGCACCATGATCACACATACCTTGATTGATTTGGGAGCTTCCATTAATGTGAAGGCAAAGGAAACGATGCTCAAACGCAACCTCCAGGTTTCCTTGAGGAAGACCACGACAATACTGCAGCTAGCAGACCTCTCCACTGTGACCCCTGAAGGGATTGTGGAGGATGTGATGGTCTCCATTGGTTCTTGGGACTACCTTGCTGATTTCATAGTTCTCCAGCCGAAGGAAAAGCTCATTGGATATCCTCTCATCCTGGGAAGACCCTGGTTGGCCACTGTCGATGCTTACATCAGTTGTCGGGCTGGGAACATGACCACCAAGAATGGGCATATGTCTAAGAAGCTAATCCTATACCCTCCTGCCCAACTGTTGCTAGAACATGATCTACCTCTCTGGTTGGAGGAGGAGGGTGAGGATGAAGTCTATTCTGCGCCACTGTGTGCAGTAGAAATTGTCATGAGGGGGAAACTGCAAAATGAGAATGATATCATTGAAAATTTAATTAAGAATCCAACCCCCAGTATTTTTCCATTAGAAGATCTAGTTAAAGAAACCCAAGACAATCCCTTCACTGATCTCTGTGTGGCTGACACAACCTCTCTCTGTGTTAAGAATATAGTGTTTAGCCCAGAAATAACCTTGAAAATCAACTCATCCCTATCCACTTCCCAGGAGAAGGAACTATGTAGCTTATTGAGAAAAAATTTAGATGCCTTCGCTTGGAGTTATAAGGAGATGAAGGGAGTGCACCCTTCAGTATGTACTCATCATATATACATTAAGGAATATTGCAAACTAGTCAGGCAGCCTCAAAGGAGGATGACTCCAGCCCTTAAAGTCATTGTTAAGGAAGAATTGCAAAAATTACTTGATGCAGGATTCATCTACCCCATCTCTGACAGTGAATGGGTCTCTCCTTTGGTGTTAGTGTTACAGAAAAATGGTAAGTATAGAATCTATGTTGATTATCGGGAACTGAACAAGGCCACTAAAAAGGATGGTTTTCCTTTGCCTTTCATATATCAAGCATTAGATGGTCTCGTGGGGAAAAATATTTCTCCTTCCTAGATGGGATTAGCGGGTACAATCAGATTCAAATCAGTCCAAAAGACCAAGATAAGACCACTTTGACTTGTCCTTGGAGTACCTTTGCATATCGGGTCCTTCCTTTTGGTTTGTGCAATGCTCCAACTACTTTCTAGAGAGGAGTATTGAGTGTATTTTCTGAACTGGTTCATGATGTAGTGGAGATATATATGTATGATTTTACTCCTTATGGTTCTAACTTTCAAGAAGCTTTATCTATCCTAGGAAAAGTTTTGGACAAGTGTATTGAAATGAACCTATCCCTCAGTCCGAAAAAATGTGAATTTCTTATGACTGGAGGGACTGTGAGAGGTCATGTAATATCTCAACTAGGATTGCAGGTGGAACCCAACAAAGTTGCCGTTATCTAAAGGGTCTCACCTCCTCAAAAGGTGAGAGATGTCCGAAGCTTCCTAGGCTTAGTTAGATATGATAGAAGATTCATTAAAGATTTCAGTAAGTTATCCTCTCCATTGTTTTGGTATTTTGGGAAAATATGTCGAGTTCATATGGACTGACAATTGTCAAGAAGCCCTAGATACCTTGAAAAGTAAACTTGTGACTGCCCTAATTTTGAGAGGCCGAAACTGGGCCCTACATTTCCACATTCACATAGATGCCTCAAACAAAGCAATAAGAGCAGCCTTGGGACAAATTGATGAAAAGTTACCTTATGCTATATACTTTATAAGTAAAATTTGTCAAAGGCAAAGTTAAACTACATGGTAACCGAGAAGGAACTCCTAGTTGTAGTGCATTCCTTAAATAAATTCAGACATTACATCACAGGATATCAAACCTTTCTACACACTCATCATGCTACAATTAGGTATTTAATGAATAAACCAAATGTAAATGTTTGCATTATTAGATGGTTTTTTTTACTGCAATAGTTTGATTTAACCATCATTGATCAGCCTGGCAAAGAAAATGTTGTTGCTGATTTTTTGTCTACAGTAAATTTGCCTGCAGGTGAAGAAGAAATGGTGGATGATCAAATGCCAGATGAACACGTATTTTCTATCTCAATACTCTCTCCATAGTTTTCTGATATAGCAAATTACTTAGTTTCAACACAGTTCCCACCACACCTGTCCTCAAAAGAGAAGAGCAAGATCATGAGGAAAAGTGCCCCTTTCACCTGGATTGGGGGAAATCTCTTCAAAGTTGGCCCAGATCAGATCTTGAGAAGATGTGTCAGGGAGGAGGAAGTTTTTTTCATTCTCATGACCTTTCATGACGGGTCTTGTGGAGGTCATTTTGTAGCAAAGAGGAATGCCTTCAAAATATTGCAGGCAGGCTACTATTGGCTCATTCTTCATCAAGATGTGAGGAGATATACCAGCCAATGTGATTAGTGTCAAAGGATGGAGAAACCTACTCCAAAGGATGAAATTCACATGCAACCTCAAGTGACCTTTGAGCTATTTGAGAAGTGGGGCATGGACTTTGTGGGTCCTATCAACCCTCCTTCAAAACAGAGTCAATACATCATTGTGTGCACCGATTATTTGACAAAATGAGCAGAGACAAAAGCAATCAAGGTAGAAACAGAGGAAAAGTAGCTGATTTTTTAAGAGAAAACATATATTGTAAGTTTGGGTATCCATGAGAACTGGTCACAGATCAAGGTAGTCAGTTCACTTCCAATTTGATTGAAGACTTGCTCACACATCATAAAATCAAGCACATGACTTCCACCCCTTACCATCCACAAGCCAATGGGTAGGTGGAAGACACTAACAGAGCTTTGGAAGGAATTCTGACCAAGTTAGTGAGCAGAAGCAGAAACGATTGGGCAGATAGACTTGTTAAGGCCACCTGGGCTTACAACACAACATGAAAGACCACCAGAGGGTTCACACCCTATGAACTGGTCTATGGGAAGAAGGGCTTGCTATCAATAGAATTTGAATACAATACACTAAGAATGGAAACTCAGCTGGACCTAGACATCAATCATGCACAGAAGGAAAGACTACTCTAGCTCAACGGATTGGATGAACAAACATTACAGACCCTTCTCCACACAGAGGTAGTTCATCTTCAAAGGAAGATATGGAATTACTAAAATATCAAGGAGAAGCAATTCCAAGAGGGAGATTGGGAACTTCTCTACGACATAAGGTTTAATGAATTCAAAGGCAAGATGAAGACAAGATGGCTGGGACCCTACATTGTGGAAAAATGTAATGACAATGGTACAGTTCTGATCAGAACAATTGATGAGAAAGCCATCGCCATGCTTCTCAATGGACATAGGTTGAGAATTTAAAAGAATCCCCTCTCCAAGCAAGAGTTAATTGAAGATCTGAATAAGACAGTGATGGTAGTGGAGCAGGTCTTAGCCTCCACTTCTCTCACTCACTCAAGAGGCAGATAAAAGAAAAAATAATGACTCAAGTGAAAACCTCCATGAGATGCACGAGTCCCATCATTGGGTTGAAAACCTCTTTTAAGGTGGCCTAGTGATGACAAAAACAAAAAAAGAGAGAGAATAAGATCTGTGGGTGAAAAAATCCCTTGGAGGTGCCCAGGGAAGGCAATTAGGGTGAAAACCTTCTTGAGGTGCCCTAGTTGTCTTTCAAAAAAAAAAAAGAGAGAGAGAAACACAGAGATAACAAGCAAGAGAAAATTGAATTTTAATGTACATTGCAGGTTACAGGTGGGCCATAGGAAGAAAGAGAAGATGCTGCAAAGCCTATTTCAACTCCTCCAAACTCTTCTCTATCATTTCTGACCTTTATGCCACCCCATTGTGTTTTTCTCGAAGACTGTAGGTTTTAACCCCGTACAGAAATTACCTGCATACGAATTCTAAATCACAGGAAAAATAAAAATGCGAGAGCATAACACATAAAACACATATACACAGAGATTTCCCACTGGATCTCAAAACCGAGACTACCAGCTTGATTTTTTGTTATATTCCTTTCAATGTTACAATACATATTTATACATGCTGAAGCTTCCAATACCATTGACCGAAAACCATCCCATCCAAAACCATGGACCGAAAACCATAGGTAGGTTCAACCAACCTAATAAAGGGTCCAAAACAATTTTCTCGAGGCATTGCCCCGAACCCCGTAGAGGGGGCCTACCCATCCCTCTCAAACCCCCCGGACAGGGGGGGCTTCCGCCCCCCTATGACCCCCCCGCTGTGCAATCGGCGCAACGAAGGGGGGGCTCCACCCCCCCTCTAACCCCCCAGTTCACTACGTAGGT
>APFE031168942.1:83056-127965 GCA_000404065.3 Pinus taeda | reverse complement strand
AAAACGTTCCTCTAGAGCATCGGGACAGGAAGAGAAACATAAGGAACAGGCCACAGGAGAACGTGCTGCCTTGAAACGTAGGCATTCCTCTGGCACCCCAGAGCAAGCTGAAAAACGCAAAAAGATGGTGGAGGAAGAACAAGTGGCCAGCACACCCGAACAGCCTGAGAGGCATAGGAAGTCAGCTTGGTTGGCAAGGATAAGAGGCAGGCTGGAGAAAATCCAGCTAAGCATCGACCAGCCGATCGAAATAACAGAGGAACCACCAGTACCAGAATAGGAACCCTCGGGGGAAAATGAGGAACAAATTGAGGACAGAGCAGAAGCCGAGGAAGGAAATGAACATTCTGACTCTGAGGACGAAGCCAGCCATCCGGAGGGGGCCGTTGAGCAGCCAATTCAGGAGGAAGGGAGTGAACATTCACACTCTGAAGCCGAGGCTAGCCATCCGGAGACAGCCACTGAACAGCCAATTCAGGAGGAAGGAAATGACCATTCTGACTCAGAGGCCGAGGCCAGCCAGCCGGAGACAGCCACAGAACAACCAATTCAGGAGGAAGAGATGGGACAATTGGGGGATAGCCCTCCATAAGTTCCCATGGGAGAAGAAGAGCTGGCCACCATCTTGGCCAGCCTGGGAGATTATGCTTCACCGTCCAGTCCAGCAGACCCTCCTGAATTACCCTCCGAGGGAGAAGCGCATGAAGAATTGCATGAAGAAATGACAGGAGGAGAAAACCCCCCTGTTGTTGAGAAGGAAAATGTAAATCCTGACCAGGAACAACCCATTCCCAAGACACCGGGAGAAGACCCACCTGCTGATGTCACAGAGAATGAAAATGATTGTCGGGAACAGTCTGTTCCCATAATACCAGAGGAAACCCTCGATGAAAGAGGAGCAGAAATAAGGGCCGCTCATGTGCCCATAGCTGAGGCCAGGGAAATCAAGAAATTGAGAAAGAGACAGCAGAGGCTGCTGAACATTATAGCCCAGCTTTGGCAGAAAATTCGAAGTTTGAAAGCCAGTCTGAGAATAAGGGGGATGATAAGAAGAAAAAGAAGAATAAAAGTGGTAGGGTACCATCGGATGAGAAGGCAAGGGGCTCATAGGCACCTTGGAGGTCAATACTCCGCCGATGGACCTACGACCGTTCCAGCCAGCACTGAAGGACAAAATGCCATTCCATCTGGGATGGAACAGCAGAATTTCGCCCCTATTAACAATGAGGAACAGCCTGCTGTTCCAAATAGCCCAGTGGGACCAGCTGCCGTTCCAATCAAGACCGAACCGCAAGATGACATTCCATTTACAGAGGGGCCATCATACCCCTTCATTCATGTTAAGAAAGAAAGGGAAAGCAAAGCAGTTCAAACTGAGGCAACTAGGCAGCGAAACAGGAAGATCCAGGTGAGACTCCCTGCCTCTGAGAAATCATGGAGAATGGATCCAAAAATTAAGGCATCGCACCACGAGATGAAGCAGGCCCGACAGAAGGCTGACCAGCTAAGGGAACAAAGGATCCCTCGGGAAAAATACGAGGAGTTGTAGCAGGAAGTTGAGCAGTTAAGGGAACAAATGATCCCCCGGGAAAAACATGAAGAAATGCAGCAGCAACTGTGGAACATGAGTCAATCAGAAAGTCAGGCCTTTGAAGGATGGCAAAAGGAACAGGAGAAGGTTGCCAAGGTAACACGTCGACTAGACACTTGTTATTAAACAATTGGACACTATATGTTCGCTGTATGATGATGTTTTGACTTGCAGGGCCCCTGCAAAGAATTATGCTTTATTTCTCCTTGAAAGATACTTAAGATTGAAAATAAAAGCCGTCAGGGCAGGTGCCCCCATTCAGATTAATACTGTTAATGATTTTATTGATTGTTGTAAACATTACGGGGTTAAGGTCCAACGGTCCCTATGTGAATTCTATTTGCACAATATGGTGCTAGAGCAGGAAACTGATTTAAACCCTGGCCCTTTTGTGGGAGATATACAGCTGCAAGCCTTTGTTTCATTCGGGGTCAATCAGTTGAAGTGGCTCAAGGCTTACAATGCCTTCCAGAGGCAGGAGAACAGCCTAGATCTATGGGTCAGGGCCGAGCTTAGAGACCCCGTTCAACTATGGCAATCACATAAACGCCTTATGAGAACCCCAGGCGTCATGGAACTGCTAGGGCCCATGCATGAGGGTTTGATCCGAAATAGCTTGGAATACTTTCTGGTTATTAAGGATTCTTCCCTGGAATCTGCCAAATTCCGCTATCGGATTTCTACCCCAAGCATCCAGCTCAGGGAGCCATTCAAATACGAGAATTTTGAGTTGGCTGCTGAACGGTTGGCCCTTTACGGCCAGCACATCCTGCGTGCTGGGCCGTCTTGGTTAGGATACTGGTTTCATAGCCCAATTATTTGGCACCCTACACCTGGGTACCAGGCCTTGTACGATATGCCTGCAGATCAATTGAACCAATTCTTTGATAATTTGGTTGCTCACCATGGTTGCAAACCTCCTCACGAGGTGCCCTCTCCCGCCTATTCTCTTTCAGCTCTCCATGTCAATTATAATGTTTTCATGAGGCCATGAAACAGAGTAATTTGGGGGGTGTGTAGAGCAGTGGAAAGGTATGTTATAACGAATAACTTAGTGGTGTTTCAAGCAATAGTTGTAACCTTTTCTTTGTTATACAATAGGGAGAATGCAATGAGAATGAGTACAAACGACCCAATCACTGAAAGCTATCTTCTTTATGCAGGAAAGGACAAAAGTAGGAAGGCGCGGTGCGAAACAAGAGTCCCATGAGCAGACAACGGCTGTCCCTCTAAAACCGAATAAAGTCCAGAATAGGGTGAGTAAATCAAGGCAGATCAATCCGGGACGAAAAGAAGGACTGTCATTTCGGAAGGCTAGGCAGAGAAAAGAAAGGAGTTAACAGTTTAACAGATCCCTCAGGATCTTTGATCCTGAGGGATTGTTATGTTCAATTATTTTGTTGTTTAGTTAACTCCGCCATTACTTGTATAAAAAGGGGCAGCATTGAAGACTTATGGGACGTCTGGAGTATTTTTGTGTTTTTACTTTCTGTTTATAAGCTGCACTGTTGGTTACACTCAGACTATCAAGTCTCCTTGAGACTTAGTTTTGCTGTACTATCATTGATGCGTTAATATAATATATTTGGTGTTATTTTCCCCTTGCATCTGAAGTAAGTTATGGTGGTGTGCCATTGGAAGCTAAGGGCTCGGCTCCAACGGACACTGGCTGATTGTATCATTACAGTTTGGTTTTGTGTGGTTTGTTTATTGTTCTAAATAATCTGATATACGTACATGTTGTTCCATACTTGTTCATCAGTAGTTTTCCTTTTATAAATCTTTGTAACAAGTCTACATCATATTTCCAGAATTGATCACATAACATTGTTCTAAGTTGTTCACTTCCGTTACAGAATTTATAAGTGGGATGTTTCAGCTACATATGGTTGGAGTAATGGACTATTGGTAATCATTTCAAATTATGTTTATATATGATTGACGTTTCCTGTTTACGGTGGTTTGCTATTCCATTTGATTAAACTGTCTACTTGTACAAAAGATTGCTCTTCATTTGTATGTAAGTTGATGCCAAGAATTGAGAGTGTTGAAGTCGCGAGATTTAGTTTCTTTCCTGCCATTCATTTTTATTGTTGTTCCATTTCTGAATTGCTGTTCCATTTCTGAATCGCTGTTCCATTTCTGAATTGTTGTTCCATTCTGCTTTCTTGCTGTTCCGTTTTATTTGCATTTCATTGGTATTGTGTGGGAGGAGGATCAAGGCTGTTGTGAGACACAGCAGATGCTATTATGCTCCCAAATCCATGATCCATACTCTAATTCCTTTTTCAGTTTCTAAAGGGATGGGTTACTGCTTCCGTACCCTTGACTGACAAAGTTGTCGTGTGTGATTTCTTTATGCAAAAGTAATTTAGCATAGCTTAGCATTCGTTTACTCTTGTATTTCTTAGATCTATAATACTAAGCATTACTCTGAAAAATAGCCTCAAATCGAGATACCCTTTGCAATAACAAAAACGTTCCCGGATTGACTTGTAACGTGAGATAACTAGAGGTGAAAAAGGCCCTTGTTACAGCTCTACAGTATCTTTCATCCCATTTGTGTTGAAAGTGCTAGAATAGTTCTGATTGAAGAGTACCTTGAAAGTGGAGAAAATGTCTCCTCATAATCAATTCCCTCCACTTGACAGAACCCCTTGGCCACAAATTTCGCCTTGTGTTTCTTGATACTCCCATCTACTGCTTGCTTTGCCTTGTAAATCAACCTAGAACCTACCACTGACGGGTCCTATGGCTTTGGGACAACTTCCCAAACATTGTTCCTGATAATGGAGACATACTCCTCTACCATGGAATTAAACCACACTCATCACTACATTGCTTCCTTGAATGAGGATGGCTCAGTCTATACACTCACTCATCAAAGCCATATAGCCAGTGTACCGATTTGGTGACCTCCTCTGCCTGCACTGTGATGTGTGCTACCACATTCTCTCCAGCATCATGCATCAATCTGTTAGTTTCTTTGGTGTGCTTCCTTACATCTCTGGATGTCTCTGCATGAGTGGGTGCTTCCACTCTCTTATCCTCTACATGTGGCTACTCTAGATCATCTTGAGGTTCTTCCTTTGGAGCTAAAAGCTCCTCGTTTGCATGCAACTTAAGCTCCCTCTCAAGGGAACATCTCATGAACTTATCTTCATCAAACTTCAAATCTCTACGAACAAATTTCATCCTATGAGATGAAAGGTACACCTGATAGTTGTGAGGTGTATCCGTGTACCCCACAAATATGTGTTTGTCCAATTTAATATTTTTAAATTGTCAATCGTAAATTGTCAACCAAGGTGCGTAGACTGATGAAGTACAGATGCACTATGTGTGCTAGAAGTCATTCCTTATATCGTTATGTTCTTGTTAGGGCCTAAACTTAAGATGGAGATGGTGTCGTTGATTATATTAATGTCTCAATCTCTAAAGTTATTAGCTAATTTCTTAAGAGTTAGTTTCTATTGGATTAGTTTATGGATGATATGAGAGTGCTTCTAACTTCTACTTGTGTTGGACTGTTTTGGGGTTTTTTGGTCTTGAATCTTTACGCTGCAACTTCTAATTCACTAAGTGAAAAAAGAAATCTATTCTATCAATTGTGAAGACATATTGTCTGAACTCAATTGTTTAGGAGAAATTCTCACACTTTTACTTATTCAATTTTCATTCAAACAAGATATTTCAAACAACATCTATACTCTAAAGTAAACACACTTGAACTATGCTAAATAATAAGCAAATGAAGTAACCTTTCTGTACCAGGTATAAATCAATTCAAATAACAACTAAACTAGGTATGAAGCAGATGAAAATACGTATGCAAATAACGATTCATTGGCGAATTCATTATGCTGCATTTCCATACAAAACATAGTATTCAAGGAATGAAAAGAAATCGAATTGCAATTGGTTAAGACATGTCACTACTCGTAGGGGCCCTCCATAGAATAGTTCATAATCTCCAATCAACACAATGCATACACACAAAACCAATTCTATTGCTTGCAAATGGAATTCACAAACTGTTTGAAAATTACATCATCCGGGGCGCACCAAATCACAGTGCAACCATAAGTTTTATAACAGGTCTCTGGCATAATAACATGAGTAATTTAAGCCTAATATCTTTATCTTAGCTAAACTATATCCCTAAATCTTTGATTTTCTATTCCGAAAGAAAATCAATAAGATTTCGATTGAACTCGAATTCTGTTTCAGCGACAATCCTGCAGTTGACTTGTGGTTTGACCGTGATCTCCTGTGCTTATCTTAATGAACAATTTCAAGGGGATAGGAAGGGATCCATGAGGAAACCATTCTCTACCCATATGCATCCTTCACTGCTAACTTGGAGCTTTTGAACCTTGCAAACAATGGAGATAGCTACAGAAATTTGGATTAGCTACGGAAACAGACTGATTTGGTAGCCAATTGTAGGGTATAAAATCAAACATGAATAAGAAGACATATTATTGCATACCTTCATCAAAACCTGGTGGATATGGCTTTATTTAGGTGGTCAATATATAGGAAAGGAGAGGAATATTAGGTAAAGAGGGATGTCATGGTGAGACAATCTTCGGACTCTACATTCCCCCAGACTGGAGATTTTGTATGTCCTCATACACTTCTTCCTTGTTAGTCACTTGTGCCTCTTGCTTATCACCTCCAAGTTTCATTGTTTTCTTCTTTTTGGAAGTTATTGGCATTCTAGGTTTTCTCATGAGAAATTTTTATTTTAAGCTGATAATCTCTCTTTGCATAATTATGTTTTCCTTCTTCAGTTTTTTTTTTCTTATACCACAAGATTAGATGAAGGTTGAGATTGTCAATTTTGGCAATTTGGATCTCACTTTGTGTCTTCAATGCTTGATTATCATTCCTGAGATATCGGTTCAACGTTTCTAATTCAAATATCTCATACTTTAAGATGTTTGAGGTTGATTGTTCATTTACCTGGTTGCTCCCTTCTCTAGGACTATGAATTGTTTCTTTGGTTGTTGTATCTTTCCTTTCCATTGACTCTATATAGTCATATATTTCTTGTTGAATAGGGTCAATACCTAGAATATGCACTAGGCTTCTTAGAGGTGAGCTATAAGGTTGTAGTGATACTCTCGGTGATGACCTCAGTGACCCTTTTGGATAACTTCCAGGGTTTTCAATTGGCTCATTCTCTGTTGGTTCATTCTCTGTTGGCTCTTTCTCTATTGGCTCATTTCCCTCAAGATCAATGTATTCTGTAATTCTTGAGATTGTTTGTGGAACTGTGTTGAGCCTTGTACTCCTTCTCAATCCTGAGGTTTGTATTTTCTATACTTTCCCTCTTTTAGTCTCTGATTTTTCTTCTTGAGGAGGTGTCTTAGTTTGTGATAATTCTTCTTTACTTTTGTTGGCTTCCTTTCTTCTAAGGTTTCCCCTCTTCATTTTTTGCAAAATCTTTACTATAGGCAGTTCTTATTCTAATAATTCTATCTAAGTCTGAGGTGCCTGCTCCTTTATTACTTCTATGGTTCTCTTTCTTCCTCTGGAGGCCTTGTTGCTGCTTGCTTTTTCTGGGGATTTTTCTTCAAAGTGGTTTCTCACAAGGAAACTCTCCCAGTTATCCCCTATACTTTGGAGATGAAATTAGACCAATATTTTAATTAAGCCGTGATGATACATGGTGTTCATTTTGTTTTGAACATTTGCAGACATTTTCTTGAGACTATTTAAGAGGAAGTAGGGAAGGTTCATCTGGTGATCTTTAAGGAAATGCATCATCATTGTAAAATGATAAAAATACATTTGCCCATACCTACCCTCACAAGTGACAAAATTTTGAAGCACAAGTAATAAGTTTCTCCATTTATTCTTAAGAGCGGTGTTGGGGATACCTCTCTAGTAGACAATAGTGTCCATGTTCGGATTTTTGAGGGAGACCTTCCAATCCTCACCATCAATTCCCCTGTTCTTAAACCATTTTTCCCCACTCCTTGGTAGCTCAGTAGCTTCCGCAATCATGACTCTGTTATGGTGAGCTTAATGTCCCCTATTTTGGCTTCATTTCCATCAAATGAGCACACAAATGTCTTGGTTACTTCCCTGTGAATGCCATTGAATTTTTCAATGAACTGCAACCATTGTCTCTTTTGAAGCAACTCCTTAGTCTGTGGGTACCCCTCTAGGAATTGCTTCCCTGCTCGCTCAGTTCGAACAATTATCCCCATTCTGAAGGATGATTTGCCTCGAAGACTGGTTACCTTGAAAAGAAAATGGAGTTGGTAGGGTTTGCTAAGTGGCGGAAAGATGGAGTAGCTATGAAAGTTCAGAGGAGTATAAGAATATGGAAGAACAGGTGAATTTTCATAAGGGTTATAGGAATGAATCTAACTGTTAGGTGCATTTAAAATGATGATTTGGTAACTAATTCAATGGATTTGGAATGGGGACGTGACATGACTTTTTAAGTGGTGGCATATGATATTTTGTTAGGTGGCCATCACCCTTAGGTTATAATGATTGCATTTTAATTTCCGGCAATACTATATATTCTTAATCATATATACAATATAACATTCCCTATTTTTAAATTAAAGTAGCACATACCTTTTATCTACTTTTGCTAACCTTATTTGTTGTCCTTTGATCCCTTGTAGGTACTTTGCTCTGCCAGTTGTCCTTTAATCCAAATCACTGTGTCCTTGTAGGCTCCAAAAATTTATTAGGCTGCAGAAACTTGTCGTAGCTATGGAAAATTGTCCACGCTGTGGAAAGTTGTCCAAGCTGCGGAAAGTTTCTAATTCTATAGTTGTGAAAGAATTTTTTTTAATAAAGGAACTTTATTATTATTTTTTTGAAAGGAAAATTTGAAGTTCCAACAAAAATTGGTTTTCACTCTAAATTTTCTGTGTAAACCAGCCAACAACATGTTGGTTTTCATGTTTATACCTTTTTTTCTTAAAGATATAACTGGACTACAGTCTTATAGGCCTGGATCTGGAACTATATCAGAAGTAGGACGTGTTTCTCATAAACAAGTTCACAGGGAGTATGCCTTGTATTACTTCTCCATGTAGTTTTGTAGGCTCATAAAGCTTCTGGAAGCTTTTCCACCCAGTCCTTCCTATGTAGATGTATAGTCTTGGTAAGGATAGCTTCAATCACCTTATTTATGGACTCAACTTGTTGATTGTCTTCTGGATGATATGGAGTGGACTTCCGATGTTTTATCTTATATTGGTCCACAAGCTTCTGCAATAGTCTGGATGTGAATTGTGTTCCTTGATCTATTATAATTTCTCTTGGGAAACAATAATGAGTAAAAATATCCTCAAAAAGAAATGAAACTAAAACATTTTCAGTAGCAAAAGGAAGTGCTTTATCCTCTACCCATTTAATGACATAATCAATACATACCAAAATATAGCTCTTTTGCTTTGAAGGTGGGTTGATTTGTCCAACAAAATCCAGTGCTCACTTTTCAAATGGTTCGATGAGTACCTATGGTTGCAATGGAATTTCATTTGAAAGAGTAGGGTTTCCCATTCTCTGACAATTGTCACATCTCTTAACATATTACTTGGTGTCCTTGAAAATGGAAGGCCAATAATATCCTAAAAGCAAGATTTTGTAAGTAGTTCTTTTGTCAAAAAAATGTACTCTGCATGGCTCATCGTGACAAGCTTTAAGTATTTTTGGTATTTTGTCCTCTCAAACACATCTTCTGATGATGAGATATGGTCATGTCTTGTATAATTCTTCATTTATCCATGAATAAGATGTGTTATTTTGGACTATTCTTCTCTTTTCTCTAGGAGATAAATGAAATGGATTTTTTCTTGTGGCTAAATAGTTAGCAATATCTGCATACCAAGGTGATTTAGTAGATAATGCGAAAAGATATTCATTAGGAAATCTATCTTCTATGGGTTGATCATTATTTTCATTTTGTATTCTAGATAGAAAATCGGCAATTGTGTTCTGTTTTCCTGACCTATCTAGAATGGTTATGTTGAATTCTTGTAAAAGTAGGATCCATCTAGTTATTCTTCCATTAGTGACTTGTTTATTCATTAGGTATCTAATGGCAGAATTGTCTATGTGAACAAAAGTTTCATAGCCAGTTATATAATGTCTAAATTTGTTAATGGCATGAACTACAACTAAAAACTCATTTTCAATTACAATATAATTTAACTCTGCAGGAGTTAGAAATTTACTGGTATAATAGATTACATAAGGAATAAGATCTTTTTGTCCTAACACAACCCCTAAGGCTGAATCTGAAGCATCTATTGAGATATGGAAAGGCAATTTCCAGTTAGGTCCTTTTAAGATAGGTGCTTTAGAAATTCTCTTTTTCAAAGTTCCAAAGGCAGCTTGACATTCAAAATCCCATTTGAATTCACAGTCTTTGGTGAGTAGTTTAAAGAGTGGGGATGCAATTTTTGTGAAGTTTTCTATAAATCTTTTATAGTATCTAGTAAAACCAAGAAAAATTCTAACATCCTTTTGACAACTTGGCACTAATAAATGATCTAGAAATGGGGCTCTTAGGCTTCTTGTCTAGATTACTAGAACCTCTCCCACTTCCAAAGCTTGAATTTTCCCAAGTCTATTTGATTAACCAATGAAGAATTAAGAAATGCTTGAAAATATAGGTGTATGCTTGTATTTGTTTAACTGATTATGTGTTGTAAATTAATGTGCTGAAACTGATATATATGCATATAACAGTGAATAAAACAGAAAAGATAATGAAAAAATAAAGTAGACACATAAATAGCAATATTAATTTTGAGTTCACCCACAACTCTTGGGCTATGTCTCTGTGAGCTCTAGTTAATTCAACTAGGCTCCCTGGGATTATGGTGTAAGTCTTTTTAGAAGCTCTTTGGCTCAACTCTTGCTGTTCTGCACATAAACAATGAGTTTAGACACCTTTTTATCCCTTGGCTCTTGAAGCTCTAGCTCTTGGATCTCTGGCTCTTGGTTCTGGCTCTTGGCTCTGACTCTGGCTCTTTGGCTCTTAGTTCTGGCCCTTGGCTCTGACTCTTTGGCTCTCGGCTCTTCAGCTCTCTATCAGAAAAACAGTCCCCTTGGCTTTTCACTTGGTTTCAAAGTGAACCCATAGGCTACTCTTTTGCTTCTGCGCTACTGTCTTAGAAATGCCTACTTGTGCTCAGCTTCAGTAACAGCTCCAACAGCGACTCGACCACCATCAACACTCAATAGCTCTGTGTCTTTGACATTCATAGCTTAAAAGCCAAATCACGCTGCGTGTTGGTTTTCCCTTTCGGGCTCTGCAACTTCCGACCATGTCTGCTCGAATCCCTCCTTTGGCGTTTAATAATCATTGTATAATTCCCTTTGGGCAGGCGACCACCTATTTCTGCCACAAATGAGGGAAATCGGTGCTTGAAATCATTAGTAACAGTCATTCTTTGTTTACACAGAGAATTCTATGAAAACATGGGAAATCCGCATAAAACACAATATATCGGACTTGAAACATTCATAATCCTGCTTTATAACGCCATTGGGTCCGCCTGGGGATTGCCATCGCATATCACAATTGGCCTGCTCCATGGTTCTCCCTTTGTATTTAAAATACATGGAAAACAACGAAAATTAACGTAAAATGGCTTTGGGTGGATTTGAAATCATATATATTTCCATTTTGGAACCCTTTCGGGTCTGGTTTACATCACATATCGCTTCCCCTTTTTATTTTCGTTAAACAACGAAATATACATAAATACATTGAAAAGTGGCATTGGGTGGATCTCAGGATCCATACAGTATGGTTGATAATGTTATCAGGTCCGGTTCATCGGATCGCCCGTATATATATATATGTGTGTGTGTGTGTGTGTGTGTGTGTGTGTGTGTGTGTGTGTGTGTGTGTGTGTGTGGCTCCACTCCATTGTAATGCGTCGATGTGATGTTGCATTGCAACAAGTCACAATTGTAAATCGCTCATGCCTGAGGCCTCTTAATTTAACAGGGTCTATGCCAGTGCTAATTGCGATCCACCGATATCGGCGATCACACATCGGCAAGTCACCATGCCTATGGGTAAGTCCTTCCCTTTGGTTTTAAGTGATGCGATATTTCGGCAATCGCATGTCACGATGCCTTAAGAACTGTTGTTCCTCCTTTATATAGCCATCTGCCGATGCGATATCAATGCTTCTTAGCCCAATCAGAGTGGTCCACGTGACCCAATCCCAGCCTGCCATGTGTCAGTTTTGGATTGGCCCATGAGCCTATAATCAAAATTTTCAATATAGTTCAAAATTTAATGAAATTGCCTCCTTTTCTAAGGACATTGGGCAATTTTCATTTTACAATAACTCCTTCATCCAGAGTCTGTTTTCACCCATTCAAGTTGCGTTGGATTCAGAAAGAGGAGATCTCTGCAATGAGATTATTTCTAAGAGTAGCCTACAACTTTCATTTTCCTCTGATTTACAAAGGATTTGTGCCATTTGGCACCTTTTACCTCTTGCATGAAGTCTTTTAGACTTAGAGGTTTATCGAGGATCCATTTTTGGATCACGTCTTCCCACTAAAATAACTTTTGGTCTCCAAAAGAGTGGTATACTGATCTGAATAGTAAATGAGAGTGACTCACCTTTTTTTCAGCCTCCCTACACTTGCCTTTGCATAGTGCCTCTGAACCAAAGCTTCTAACCACTTCCCTTCTCTGGATGGGCTGGTCTTCCTGAGAAGAACTGTCTTCCTCCTTGCCTTTCTGCAGAACTTTTAATGAAATGGTCATAGAAGGTAGTTTGAGTTTCTTTTCCTTGATCATTGATCCAAGGTTGCTGAACAAATGTGAAGTACATCTTCTCCACAAAACATGCCTTTAAAGAAAATGACTCTTCAATTCAAGCATGTAGAAAAAGACCATTAGGACTCTTTTTCTAAAAGATGAAACTTTCATCATTATCTCCATTTGGAGACCAAGTTAACTTATTTCAAGTCAACATGGCATCACATGCAATGCATGCATTTCATCCCTCAACTTTCACTTAAGCACACTGTACTTTCAAAGCTGAAATGAAATATAATTTAGATGCATCAATAGACATGCAATCTTAATCAGATAAGAACTCTAATTGTTCCTTACCAATCCATTTCAATGGTACTACCCTTTCTTGCACATCAACATCAACATGTGAATCATTTTGAGACACATCATTCATGGAATCTTCACTTCCATTTCTACCATCTTCTCTTTCCACTTTCTTCAGCTTTGGTGGAAGCATTGTTGGATTCAGTGACCAACACTTTGCAACAAGATGTCCTTGCTTATGGCAGTAAGTGAACTGCATGTGCATCCTCTTGATAGCATGATTTGCCTTGTCTAATGGACCTTTGGATTCTTTCTTCTTTTCCTTCTTCTGCTTCCCGTATGCAGCCATTTTCTTCCAACATCTAGAAACATCATGCTTATCCAAACCACAAAAGGAACATGCAACTCTTTTCCCATACATATGTGGAAGTTTATCATGCTTTGCAAAATCAAAAGAAATGTGTTTAGAACTAGATTTATATCTGCCTCTTTCACCTTTATTGCCTTCATGAGGAGGTGAAGCAAATGAAGAAGTGGCTCCCTTTGGAACACCATCAAACTCTTCAAGGCTGTTAGAGTCTCCCCAACTCTCGGGTTCAAGTGTGTGCTTCTGAAAACCTGCATCCTATAATTGATGTTTCAAGCTATTGCATTCCTCTTGAATACAACCTTCACACTTTTGAGGTAAAGGACATGAAGTGAAACTCCTTCTTGGGACTGTTTCAATGGCTTTCATGGCAACTTTGGAATTCTCTCCATAAGACTGTCCATAGCCAAGACCCAAACATTTAGGCCTTTCCTAAACCATTATTGGTTCAAAAATACCTTGTGCATGCTTTCCCAAGCCCTTTCTTTCACAACCCATCTTGGACATTAGCTTGGAACCTATGCCTTTAGTATGTTTCTCAAAAGAACCAATACAAGCATTCTCAGAGGAATTTGAAGAAAAACTAGAATGGATTACCTCTTCTTCAAGCTGGTACTTGACTAAGGATTCTTGGGCAACAAAGAGCTGTGTTTCCAACTCATGCATCCTTTTCAAGTTCATATTTGCAATATTAAGTTGCCTCTTCATTTCCTGCAATTTGTCAGCAAGAAACTGCTTCTCTTCCTTCAGGGATTTCAGCTGCTTTCTAAGCATGCTACTCTTCCTTCCATCCTCATACATTTCTCTCACCATATCCATCATGGTGGACAATTCCTGCTCAATTCCTGCTTCATGTCTTCATCATGGAATCTTGTGAAGATAGCAAAATTTGAGGACCCACTTGTAGAATTTGTCATTATGCCAATGAAAAAAAAAAATTCAACAAGATAAATAAAGAGCTTATTTAAGCAACCACTTGTGCTCCAAAGATTGCCTTGAGGTCCTTTGGGATAGAAGAATGCCTTCAGCCCTTCTCCTTCTTGTCCTTCCTGGACTAATCTATCAATATATTTCCCTTCACCTCTGCAAACTCAGCAAATAGTTAGTCTGCAAAGCAAGCATACAATCAGCCTCTTGTTGTTCAAACACCTTTCAGACAAGTAGTCTTTGCTCTGTCAATCAAGAATTCTGATATAACCTTCTTAAAGGTGTGGTCAGTCAATCTTAAGCTCTAATACCACTTGATCTAGAAATGGGGCTCTTAGGCTTCTTGTTTAGCTTACAAGAACCTCTCCCACTTCCAAAGCTTGAATTTTCCCAGCTCTATTTAATTAACCAATGCGAAATTAAGAAATTCTTGAAAATATAAGTGTATGCTTGTATTTGTTTAACTGATTATGTGATGAAAATTAGAATTTGGGGGTTGCCCAAAATCCCAATTCCATAAAAAAATTCAATCCTGGTCTGTGGTTTACGCAAGCGTTTTAACTTAACACCCTTTACTTATTGACGTGGATCTTCCCTAAATTCGTGCCATCATACATGCGTGCTTTATATTAAGATCTTACATCCAGATGGTAATACATAATAATAGACGGATTTGAAAAAAAATATATATGGGCGCCTCTGTATACGTTGGCAGATCCGCCGATCCACCAACTCCATCCAATGCCGATGTAATTCTCCACTGCTCCGATCCGAAGTTCCGGATCCAACTGGAACTACAACCTGATTCATAGCACTTTGCGTCTGGTGGTATGGGTTACCTTTGGTTCCGATGCGAAGTTCGACTGAGGCAATTCGACGTTAAACCAAACAACATCATCCACACACAGTTATATTCGGTTAACATATAATAGTTACACAGTGATTCAGGGCAACGAGTTAACAATACAAAAATTAACTTTTAACAAAAGACACACACAGGCATATATAAATAACATGGAACATGATCACGCAGGCATATATAATTAACACAGTGCATGCTTATATATATTTACAAAACAATTGCGTCCTAAGGCATTCCAGCCTTAGAACCAAATCGTTGTCGATTACATCTTGTTCACTCCCAATTGCCTACCAGAACAAATATATCTCACGCCCTCTCGATCTTTGTCTTATATAAGAAGCGTTTGAAGGAAGAACTGATGAGAACCGCTCCTTTTTCTCCCACAAAAGACGCATGCATGTTTTAAATCGGCGTTATCCGCTTTAAATTTATTTTTTTCTACTTTAAAGCAAAGTTTCCTTGGTTCTGCTTCCGTGGCCCATGTTTGCTCGCTTTGGTGCTGGGTGCTCCGGCATCAGACTCCCGAGGGACAAAAATTTATGACCTCCTGGTCATATGCTTCTTGTCTTCATAATATCTTCAATTCGTGAGCTGCAATCAACCTCTGTCCTCCTTGCTGCCTCTTACCTCACCAAGCTCTCCTCTCGACTTGGTCTTTTGGTAACAGCTCTAGGCTATTGCAATCTTCTCACCTTCCTCTGCTTTCTTCTTCCTTCTGGCAGGAATCCTTTCCCTACTCTGATACCACCTGATGAAAATGAGAATTTGGGGGTTGCCCAAAATCCCAATTCCATAAAAAAATTCAATCCTAGCCTGTGGTTTACGGAAGCGTTTTAACTTAACACCCTTTACTTATTGACGTGGATCTTCCCTAAATTCGTGCCATCATACATGCGTGCTTTATATTAAGATCTTATAGCCACATGGTAATACATAATAATAGATGGATTTGAAAAAAAATATATATGGGTGCCTCTGTATACGTTGGCAGATCCGTCGATCCACCAACTCCATCCAATGCCGACGTAATTCTCCACTGCTCCGATCCGAAGTTCCGGATCCGACTGGACCTCCAACCTGATTCATATCACTTTACGTCTGGCGGTATGGGTTACCTTTGGTTCCGATGCGAAGTTCGACTAAGACAATTCGACGTTAAACCGAACAACATCATCCACACACAGTTATATTCGGTCAACATATAACAGTTACGCAGTAATTCAGGGCAACGAGTTAACAATAAAGGAATTAACTTTTAACAAAAGACACACACAGGCATATATAAATAACATGGAACATGATCACACAGGCATATATAATTAACACAGTGCATGCTTATATATATTTACAAAACAATTGCGTCCTAAGGCATTCCAGCCTTAGAACCAAATCGCTGTCGATTACATCTTGTTCACTCCCAATTGCCTACCAGAACAAATATATCTAACGCCCTCTCAATATTTGTTTTATATAAGAAGCGTTTGAAGGAAGAACCGATGAGAACCGCTCCTTTTTCTCCCACAAAAGACGCATGCATGTTTTAAATCGACGTTATTCGCTTTAAATTTATTTTTTCTGCTTTAAAGAAAAGTTTCCTTGGTTCTGCTTCCGTGGCCCATGTTTTCTCGCTTTGATGCTGGGTGCTCTGGCATCAGAATGGTATCTAATGCAGGAGCATCTGATTCAGAGGAAAAATATTCTGATTTATTCCATAAAAAATCAAAAAAATCTACAGGCAAGGAGTGGGATCCTTAGCCTGCTGTTTCTATGTTTTTTTTAGTTAAATTTAGAAAATAGAACATGCCATATTTTCTAGATAGAATAAGGCATGCTAGATTAATGTTGATGAAAAAACAAAGAAAAGCTAAGATACTATGTGTTGCTACTTTCTATATGTAACTGCTTTTGTAATAAGGCAGCTAGGGATAGGAAGGAAAAAGATGTAAAACTCAGCTGCCAAGTAGGAAAGATTTCCTTTTTAGTAAAAGTCTAGAATTAGAAATTTCATGCATGAACAATGAAAAAAAAAAAATGAATGTATCCGCAACTCTTCAGAGGGAAAAACAGAGTGTTTTGGATAGGGAGGAGAGCGCAGACTTGTGTAAAAAACATAGACTGTTTAGATGTGTAAAAAAAGATTTCCGTGCAGTGCTAAATGGATGATTGAATAAAAATTAGAGTTACTTGTGCGCATACTCTTTTTTTTATGAGAGATGTATGCCAGTAGATATGATTGGAAGCGGTGGCAATTGAGTTTGGAAGGCTGTAGTAATTAAGGTATACCGTGACCATTACATAGAGAATGAATCGATTCCGTGGCTGTTGAAATAACCCACATACGGTGCTGTCCAATAACAATTGGTAATACACTATCCTTATAATTTAATTACCGAAATGATTTGTTGAAGTTACACGGTTAATTGGTGGTGTTTCTTGATACTTCCGTGCGCTGCCTCCATAATTCCATAAGTTGCACACATAGATTTAATACAATGTCGGTTTGGTAACACTACATAGCGTAGTTGTGAGATTTAATTAAACGCTGCACGTTGTATGCTGTTGGGAAGCTCATTGTATGGTATACTGTATAATTTCCAAACTTTGATAATCCTTGTGCGCAGTACGCATAATCATACTTGGTATTTTGTGTAATTTATGAAAGGTCTTTGAATACTGTGCGCACCGCTTGTATACTGTGATAACGTTCACAATTTCGTGTTGTAAGCACACTGAGCGCCAATTATAAATATATATGATGTTCCATTCATGAAGTAGGGTAGATAAAGTCATTGCAGCAAGCGGAAGTAAGCATTGTTTGTGACAACAATTATTAAGTTTCCACTATTGCACAAGGAAAAGATTTAATGACTGATGAGCTCAGCGAACTAGAAAAAGACCAAACCGGAGACATAGAAGATATTGCAATCAAACTAGGAAGACTGTCATTGGAACCAGCAAGCAGTCCATCATTAGTGGTATCAGAGCCAGCAATTGGCGGTGAAGTAAATCTCAGGAGCAGTAGAAGGATGGCTTTCAGGATTGGAAGAGGACGAGGACATGGACGTGGTGGAAGAGGACGGCATGCTGGGGATGTCGAATTAAGGGAAGATGTAGAGGAGTTGCGAGCTAGGTTGGATGCACTAACCTCCGGCAGGAATATAGATGATGGAGACGTGAGTGAACCCGAAGCTGAAGCCACTGAGGAGGAAGCGGTAGAGATTTCTCCCGAGATGAAGATTTTTCAGTCAGTGATGAAATCCACAGCCAGGCCATGGAACCAGTTAGTACCAGTATATCAAGGAGGACTAAATCCAGAAGAACTGATTGACTGGATTAACAACATGGAGAAATTCTTCGATTATGAAGAAATGGAAGATGAGAAGAAAGTAAAGTTTGCTGTCACCAAATTAGTGGGCCATGCAGCGCTCTCGTGGGATGGTGTACAGGTGAAAAGGAGGAGACTGGGCAAGCAGCCAATCAAGAACTGGAGCAGGATGGTAGCAAATCTTAAAGGTAAATTTTTACCCAGTAACTATCAACAGACATTGTTTAGGCAAATGCAAAATCTCAGGCAGAGAGCTTTGACAGTAAAAGAGTATACAGAAGAGTTCTATAAGGTGAGTATAAGAGCTGGAGAAGCCCAAGACACAGCTGAGAGAGTGGCTAGATATATGAATGGCCTCAGAATGGACATTCAGGATGAAATAAGACTACTGTCTCCAAAAACAGTAGTGGAAGCCTATCAGATAGCACTGAAGGCTGAAGAAAAACTCATAAGGAAGCAGTCTGCCAGGGGAAGAGGGACTTTTAGAGGGAAAGGAAGTCAAGGTGGTAGAGGAAGGTCTACAACACCTAAAGATGGAGCTAGCAGTAGCTCAACCCCGCATGCATCCAGAGGAGGTGATGCAAGAGGCAGAGGGAGTTTTTCCAGAGGAAGAGGAGACAGAGGAAGGGGCAGAGAAATAAGATGTTACGGGTGTAACAAACTGGGACACAGAGCTTTTGAGTGTCCAGAGAATGTAGAAGTAAGACAGAGAAATGCAATTGTTGCTCCAGCTGAGGGAGAGGCACCAGTGACAGCAGTACCGGAAGAGGAGAACACACCAGAAAAAGGAGAATATCTGGTACTTAACAAAGTTTTGATTAAATCAGCAAAAGAGGTGACTGAACCGCCGCAAAGAAAAACTTTGTTCAGGACAGTATGCAAAGTTCAAGGGAAATGTTTCCAGATGATCATTGATAGTGGCAGCACTGACAACTTGGTTTCTACAGAAGTAGTGGAGAAATTGAAGCTGAAAACAAGGAGGCACCCAACACCGTATAAGGTGTCATGGTTACAGAAAGGACATCAGCTACTGGTAAGTGAACAATGTGAATTAGAATTTCAAGTGGGCAAGGACAAGGATAAAGTTGTTTGTGATGTGATGCCTATGGACGTGTGTCACATATTGCTGGGGAGGCCTTGGCAATATGACAGAGGAGCCATGCATGATGGAAAAAGAAACACCTACAAGTTTGAGAAAGATGGTGTTAATCATACATTACTGCCACTACCAGAAGAAGGTGGACCGGGACAGAAGACAGATCCAAAAACTCTGCTACTTGGAGGAAAGGAGTATTTGAAGCAGATGAAAGAAGGTGAGGTAAGCTATGCTGTAATTTGCAAGCCCAAGGTAATCATGACTTCCACCAAGGTTTCTGATTTACCTATTGAAATTCAAGAAATGTTGGAGAGTTATTATGATATTATTGTTGATGACTTGCCTAATGAGTTACCGCCTATCCGAAGAATTAGTCATCATATAGATTTAATTCCTGGAGCAAGCTTGCCTAACAAAGCAGCATATAGAATGACTCCTGCAGAAAATGAAGAAATTAAGAAACAGGTAGAAGAATTGCTTGGCAAGGGGTTGATCAAGGAAAGCTTGAGTCCTTGTGTGGTGCCAACAGTGCTGAGCCCAAAGAAAGATGGAGGCTGGAGAATGTGTACAAATTCAAGAGCCATTAATAAGATCACAATCAGGTACAGATTTCCACTACCCAGAATTGAAGACTTAATGGATTACTTGTCTGGTGCAAAATATTTTTCCAAATTAGATCTTAAAAGCGGGTATCATCAAATAAGGATAAGAGAAGGGGATGAGTGGAAAACCGCTTTTAAGAGCAATGAGGGGTTATATGAATGGAGAGTGATGCCTTTTGGGTTGTCCAATGCACCAAGTACATTCATGAGACTCATGAATGAAGTTCTTAAAGAATTCATTGGTAAATTTGTAATAGTATATCTGGACGATATATTAGTCTATAGCAGGTCTAAGGAGGAGCACTTGAGGCATTTAAATTATGTCCTGGAGAAGCTACAACAAGAAATATTATTGTTGAACCTGAAGAAATGTTTATTCCTGAAAGAAGAGTTGGTGTACTTGGGATTTGTGATTTCAGCTGAAGGATTAAAGATGGATCCAGAAAAGATCAAAGCAATTGTGGAGTGGCCTTCACCCAAAAGTGCTTTTGAGGTAAGGAGTTTTCATGGTCTTGCTAGTTTTTACAGAAAATTCATTAAGAATTTTAGTAAGATTAATGCACCTATTATTGAGACCATAAAGAAAGATAAACAACCATTTAAGTGGACTGTTGAAGCAGAGAGAAATTTTCAGCTGTTAAAGAAGAAAGTAACTGAAAAGCCTGTTTTGGTTCTTCCTGATTTTAACAAAACCTTTCAAGTTAAGTGTGATGCCAGCGCAGAAGCAATTGGAGGAGTGTTGAGCCAAGAAGATAGACCGATAGCTTATTTCAGTGAAAAGCTAAATGATGCAAAAAGGAAATATTCTTCTTATGATAAGGAGTTTTATGCATTTGTGCAGGAATTAAAGAAGTGGCGACATTATTTGATGTCAAAAGAATTTATTCTCTATTCAGATAACCATGCTTTGCAGTTTATCATGCAGCAACCAAAGCTCAGCTAGAGACATGCTAAATGGGTGGAATATCTTCAAAGCTTTCATTTTGTGTTGAAGCATATAACTGGATAGTCAAACAAAGTTGCAGATGCCTTAAGTAGAAGGAATGTTTTGTTGTAGGAAAGTCAAATCCAAGTGATGGGTTTTGATTTTCTCAAGGAGTTATATGAAAATGATTCAGATTTTAAAGAGGCATTTGAAGCTTGCAGGAATCCAGCTTTGGCAGATAGGAGCAAGTGGTTGGATTATTTTCTACAGGATGGTTTGTTATTCAGGAAAAATCAGCTGTTCATACTAGTCTGTTCGATGAGGGAAAATTTAATCAAAGAAAAGAATAGTGGAGGACTTGCAGGTCATTTTGGTACAGAGAAGACTTTGGAGTAGCTCAACCGGTTTTATTTCTGGCCAAGAATGAAATCTGAAGTGGAGAAGTATGTAAGAAATTGTAAGGTTTGCCAGTATGCAAAAGGAAGAAGCCAGAATACCATATTATATATTCCATTGCCCATTCTAGATAGGCCTTGGGATATGATAAGCATGGATTTTGTGTTGGGATTGCCCAAAACTCAAAGAGGGTATGATTCAATCTTTGTTGTAGTAGATATATTTTAAAAAATGGCACACTTTATTCCCTGTTATAAAACTAGTGATGCTTCTCACATTGCTAACTTGTTTTTTAAAGAAATTGTAAGATTGCATGGGTCGCCCAAAAGCATTGTTTCAAATAGGGATTCAAAGTTCGTGGGACATTTCTGGAGAACATTATGGAAGAAGCTGGGAACTAAGCTAAGTTTCAACTCAGCCTATCATCCTCACACGGATGGACAGACTGAAGTTGTGAACAGAAGTTTAGGCAATCTTTTGAGGAGCCTTACTGCAGAGCATCCAAAGCAATGGGATCAAGTATTGCCGCAAGTTGAGAGTGCATATAATGATTCGCCAAATAGGAGTACAGGATAGAGCCCATTCCATATTGTTTATGGAATGCATCCTAGAGGAATATCTGAACTAAGAACTTTGGGGAAAGAAGAAATGAGGAGTGCAGAAGGTGAAGACTTTGCTTCCAGGATGCAATCAATTCATGAACAGGTGAAACAGTAGCTGCAAGATAGCAACATAAAGTACAGAACCAGAGCAGACATGAAAATAAGAGAAGTGAATTTTGAAGTTGGAGACTTGGTGTTAGCACATCTCAGGAAGGAGAGATTTCCAAAAGGTGAATATAATAAGTTGAAGTCTAAGAAAATTGGACCATGCAAGATACTGAGGAAGTTCTCTGCAAATGCTTATGAGATTGAATTTCCACCTGGTGTGGGAATATCACCAATTTTTAATGTTGCAAACTTGTATAAATATGAAGATAAAGCTACAGATGATGCAATGCAGGATCAAGAGACTACAGAAGTTAACTGGGTAAAACAGCTACCCACAGCAAGGAATTTACAGCCAGAAAGAATTCTAGACAAGGAGGTGCACAAGAAGACAAGGAGATGGGAATACTTCCAGTATCTGGTCAAATGGAAAGGACAGCCAATCACTGAAGCTACTTGGGTCACAAAAGATGTTCTACAGAAACTGGGCAAATCTGTAGACCAGCTCATGGACAGGAGCCCATGAAGATTTTTGTCCTCAGGAGTCTGATGCAGGAGCATCTGATTCAGAGGAAAAATCTTCTGATTTATTCCATAAAAAATCAAAAAAATCTACAGGCAAGGAGTGGGATCCTTAGCCTGCTGTTTCTATGTTTTTTTTAGTTAAATTTAGAAAATAGAGCATGCCATCTTTTATAGATAGAATAAGGCATGCTAGATTAATGTTGAGGAAAAAACAAAGAAAAGCTAAGATACTATGTATTGCTACTTTCTATATGTAACTGCTTTTGTAATAAGGCAGCTAGGGATAGGAAGGAAAAAGATGTAAAACTCAGCTGCCAGGTAGGAAAGATTTCCTTTGTAGTAAAAGTCTAGAATTAGAAATTTCATGCATGAACAATGAAAAAAAAAATGACTGTATCCACAGCTCTTCAGAGGGAAAAACAGAGTGTTTTGGATACGGAGGAGAGCGCGGACTTGTGTAAAAAACATAAACTATTTCGCTGTGTAAAAAAAGATTTCCGTGCAGTGCTAAATGGATGATTGAATAAAAATTAGAGTTACTTGTGCGCATACTGTTTTTTTTTTATGAGATATGTATGCCTGTAGATATGATTGGAAGCGGTGGCAATTGAGTTTGGAAGGCTGTAGTAATTAAGGTATACCGTGACCAATACATAGAGAATGAACCGATTCCGTGGCTGTTGAAATAACTCGCATACGGTGCTGTCCAATAACAATTGGTAATACGTTGTCCTTATAATTTAATTACCGAAATGATTTGTTGAAGTTACACAGTTAATTGGTGGTGTTTCTTGATACTGCCGTGCGCTACCTCCATAATTCCATAAGCTGCACACATAGATTTAATACAATGCCGGTTTGGTAACACTACATAGCGTAGTTGTGAGATTTAATTAAACGCTGCACGTTGTATGCTGTTGGGAAACTCATTGTATGGTATACTGTATAATTTCCAAACTTTGATAATCCTTGTGCACAGTACGCATAATCATACTTGGTATTTTGTGTAATTTATGAAAGGTCTTTGAATACTGTGTGCACCGCTTGTATACTGTCATAACGTTCACAATTTCGTGTTGTAAGCACACTGAGCACCAATTATAAATATATATGTTGTTCCATTCATGAAGTAGGGTAGATAAAGTCATTGTAGCAAGCGGAAGTAAGCATTGTTTGTGACAACAATTATTAAGTTTCCACTATTTCACAAGGAAACGATTTAATGACTGATGAGCTCAGGGAACTAGAAAAAGACCAAACCAGAGACATAGAAGATATTGCAATCAAACTAGGAAGACTGTCATTGGAACCAGCAAGTAGTCCATCATTATGTGCTATAAATTAATGTGCTGAAACTGATATATATGCATATAACAGTAAATAAAGCAGCATAGATAATGCAACAATAAAGCAGACACCTAAACAACAATATTAATTTGGAGTTCACCCACAACTCTTGAGCTACGTCTCCATGAGCTCTAGTTAATTCAACTAGGCTCTCTGGGAATATGGTGTAAGTCTTTTTACATGCTTTTTGGCTCAACTCCTATTGTTCTACACATAAATAGTTGGTTCAGACACCTTTTTATCCCTTGGCTCTTGAAGCTCTGGCTCTTGGCTCTCTAGCTCTTGGTTCTGGCTCTTGGCTTTGACTCTGGCTCTTTGGCACTTGGTTCTGGCTCTTGGCTCTGACTCTTTGGCTCTCGGCTCTTCAGCTCTGGCTTCTTTCAGCTCTCTATCAGAAAAATAGTCCCCTTGGCTTTTCACTTGGTTTCCAAGTGACCTCGTAGGCTGTTCTTTTGCTTCTGCACTACTGTCTTAGTGCTACCTGCTTGTGCTGAACTTCAGTAACATCTACAACAACAACTCAGCCACCGTCAACACTCAGTAGCTCTCTGTCTTTGACATTCATGACTTAATAGCCAAATCGCGCTGCTTTTTGGTCTTCTCTTTCGGGCTCTGCAACTTCCAGCCATGTCTGCTTGAATCCCTCCTTTGGCATTCAATAATCATTGTATAATGCCCTTTGGGTAGGCGGCCACCTATTTCTACCACAAATGAGGGAAATCGACGCTTGAAATCATTAGTAACAATCATTTTCTATTTACATAGAGAACTTTGTGAAAACACGGGAAATCCGCATAAAACACAATATATCGGACTTGAAACATTCATAATCCCACTGTATAGCGCCATCGGGTCTGCCTGGGGATCACCATCGCATATTGCAATTGGCCTGCTCCTTGGTTCTCCCTTTGTATTTAAAATACATGGAAAACAATGAAAATTAACGTAAAATGGCTTTGGGTGGATTTGAAATCATATATATTTCCATTCTAGAACCCTTTCGGGTCTGGTTTACATTGCATACCGCTTCCCCTTTGTATTTTCGTTAAACAACAAAATATATGTAAATACATTGAAAAGTGGCATTGGGCGGATCTCAGGATCCATACAATATGGTTGATAATGTTATCGGGTCTAGTTCATCAGATCGCTCGTATATATCTGTGTGGCCCTGCTCCATTGTAACGCACCGATGCGATGTTGCGATTCAATAAGTCGCAATTGCAAATCACTCATGCCTGAGGCCTCTTCATGTAACAGGGACTATGCCAACGTCAATTGCGATCTACCGATATTGGCGATCACACATTGGCAAGTCACCGTGCCTGTGGGTAAGTCCTTCCCTTTGGTCTCAAGCGACGCGATATTTTGGCAATCGCATGTCGCGATGACTTAAGACCTGCAGTTCCTCTTTTATATAGCCATCCACCAATGCGATATCAATGCTTCTTAGCCTAATCAGACTAGGCCACATTGCCCAATCACAACTTTCCTGTGTCAGCTGTGGATTAGCCCATGAGCCTATAATCAAAATTTTCAATATAGTTCAAAATTTAATGAAATTTCCTCCTTTTCTAAGGACATTGGGCAATTTTCATATTACAATAACTCCTTCATCCGGAGTCCGTTTTCACCCATTCAAGTTGCGTTGGATTTAGAATGAGGAGATCTCTGCAATGAGACTATTTTTTAGAGCAGCCAGTGACTTTCATTTTCCTCTGATTTACAAAGGATTTGTGCCATTTGGCACCTTTTACCTCTTGCATGAAGTCTTTTAGACTTAGAGGTTTATCTAGGATCCATTTTTGGATCAATAACTTAGAAATGACTTCATCTTTAGATGAGTCTACTTTGAATCCCTCGCCTAAAATATGATGACCTAAAACAATTCCTTCATTAAACATCATGAAGCATTTTTCATGGCTTAATGAGAGATTTGTTTCTTTACATCTTATTAAGACTTTTTCTAAATTTTCTAGTGCTTCATTTAAAGAATCCCCATAGACTGTGGAATCATCCATGTACAATTCCACACAATCATGAATAAGGTCAGAGAAAATGTCAAAGACTGCTCTTTGGAATGTTGCTGGAGCATTACATAACCCAAAGGGAAGTACATGGTAAGCATAAGTTCCCCATGGAAAAGTGAACGTGGTTTTATCTTGATCTTCAGGGGCTACCTGAATTTGGTTATATCCACTGAGGCTGTCTAAGAAGGAAAATTATTTTTTCCCTGCTAATGTGTCTAAGACCTAGTCTATGAAAGATAACAGAAAGTGGTATTTCAATGTTGCTTTTTTAAATTCCCTGTAATCGATGCATACTCTCCATTTTCCATTCTTCTTAGGAACGATTACTAGGGGTGAAACCCACTGACTATCGGATCTTGGATAGATGAAATTTACATTTAATAGTTTCTGCAACTCTTCCTTAACAATTTCTTTTAGGTTTGGGTTCATTCTCTGCTGAGGTTGTCTAACTCGTCTTGCATTTTGTTCAATGTAGATATGATGTATGCAAGTTTTAGGATCAATCCCTCTCATGTTAGTGTATTCCCATGCAAAAGCAGAAGAATGTTTCAGTAAAATTTCTATCAATTGATTCTTTTGCATTTCTTCCAGGTTTTCATTGACATTCAAGGTTTTTCCTGGAAATATTTCTATCGAGAAATTTCCAATTTTTTCCATGGAGAGCAATGATACTTGTTTAGATGAGAGATACTCATTTTGATTATGATCATAATGTGAGGAAGACTCATTATTTTGTAGTAAATTTAAAAGTTGGTCTTCCTCTTTTACTTGTTCAGTAACGAAAATATGTTTTATATATTCTTCATCTTCTATCCATTCTTCAGTTTATGTATCTATTATTGTTCTTGCTGTGGGATATAACGTAAATTTATTTGTATAATTTCTATCTAAGATAAACATATCACCTGATCTATAGTCGATGAAAGCATCAGTTGTAGCTAACCAATCCCTTCCTAGAATTAATGGATGTCCTCCTAAATTATTCTTGGGTGTTAAGACCATGAAATCAACAAGATATTCCCAAGAATCTAAGGATACACAAACATATTGCAACACACCATCTGGTTTAATAACAGACCTATCTGCTAATTGCAACAAGGTTGGTGTGTATTTAAGATTAGGAAGCTTAAGTGTGTCCATAACTTGTTTACTCATTGTGTTTATGGATACTCATAGATCAATCAATGTGTTTGGTATTTCAGTTCCATTGATGTGAATTTTTACAATGGGGTTTCCTAGATCTAAATATTTTTGAATTATCGTCTTCCCCATCATAATGTCTACAATTTTTTTGACTAAATGAATTCTTTATATATATTTTCTTTTTCTCCCTGATCTTTGTGTACTTAATTCCTTAATTGTTTTTTCAAAAATTGGTATTCCTTTCATGGCTTGTAATAAAGGAATCTTAATAAAAACATGTCTCAATTCATGCATCATATTGTAATGAGGCAAGACAATTTGTTTCTCTACTCCTTCCTCGATTTTCAACCTTTCTAGGAAAGGTGGTCTAATTGATATCTAGGGTTGTTCTATGATAGGAGTATTTATTGGAACTTCCTCTGTTTGTTTATTTCCTTTTTGAGGGAGAGAGGTCTCCCCTGCTTTTGATTAAATTTTTTGTTTTTGAAGATCGGATCTTGTTTATTGAATGACAAGAGGAGGTTTTCTTGGTAATACTCTTCCAGACCTTAATTGGACATTATTTAGGTCTAGTGGAGTTATTACATAAGTTTGAATTCTGCCTCATATGTAATGAGGCAAGACAATTTGTTTCTCTACTCCTTCCTCGATTTTCAACCTTTCTAGGAAAGGTGGTCTAATTGATATCTAGGGTTGTTCTATGATAGGAGTATTTATTGGAACTTCCTCTGTTTGTTTATTTCCTTTTTGAGGGAGAGAGGTCTCCCCTGCTTTTGATTAAATTTTTTGTTTTTGAAGATCGGATCTTGTTTATTGAATGACAAGAGGAGGTTTTCTTGGTAATACTCTTCCAGACCTTAATTGGACATTATTTAGGTCTAGTGGAGTTATTACATAAGTTTGAGGATTCTGACCCTCCATGATGTACACTGGTTGTTGTGGTATTTTATTATTAGGATTCATAAGTGGTTGAGTGGGTAGTCGATTTGATTTTTGTGGAAATGGTAAGGAAATTTGTGGGCTTTGACTCTAAATTGGAACTTGTGGTAATTCATTAGCTTGAGGAATTTGATTAGATGGGGGTAAAAATTGTGGTGGAAGGCAAGATGGCGAGTATTATTGATATTGAGCATAAGCTCCATAAAGATTTTTCCATCCTTGATTCCAAGGCCGTGACTGTGGTTGAGCCCAAGGATGCCAGGTTGAATTCCAATTATTTTGTGAAGACTGGGCGACTTGTTGTGGTCTAAATCCTTGTGATTAATTTGGTTGGGGATTTCTCCATGGTCTTTTGGCTATAAAGTAGAGAAGGTCTGCTAGTTTTGATATTCCTTCATCATTAAATACAGCCTTGAGACCTGGTAAAGAAGGACATTCCTTTGTATCATGATTATTTGCACATATGACACAAGTTCCTATGGCTTTTGAATCTAAGAGACACTCTCTTAGAGCATGCTTCTTTCGACATTTGGGACAAAAGATGGATAATGCAGCATTTTCAGAATTTTTCTTGTTTTGTATTTTAAGGGTGTCTATCTGCTCACTTAGGCTCCCTAAAATATCTGTTTTGAAGGTATCAAGAAAATTTCCTAATTATGCCCTGCTGAATGTTCCAACTGCAGATTTGTTAATTCTTGACAAGAGAGGGTCTCTAGGACTCCTTCCAACTCATGCTTTACCCCTTGAGATATGTACACATAAATCACAAATATCTGCAAATGGTAGTTGGGAAATATCTCCTTTCCCATTTAAGTTAAGGAGATTGATCCACTCATATTTGATAGCTCTGAGTAAGAGGGCTTTTAAGGTTTCTTCATCCAAATTATCCAATTTCGCTCTTTTAACATTATAAACAAACCTTTCTACCAAGTCTTCAATATTTTCATCTTCTTTTTGTATCATTTTGAAGACTTCATCTTTAAGGTTACTAGGCATACAATAATCTCTATATTTGCCTAAGAAATCCTCTTTCATTTGTCCCCATGTTGTTATAGAATGCACCCCTAGACTCATGAACCATTTTAATTCTGAGTCTTTTAACTTTTGAGTATCATGCAGATAGTCATATGATCTACATAATACTTTAAACTCAAAGAGAAATGTCTCTGTCTCTCCGTTTCTTTTACCGTGGAAATTAGGAAAAATCGAGGGTGATATATTTTTCATTTTGAGGGTTGTATCTTCATCAAGAATACAGAATCTAGAAGGATCTTGGTTTCCTCTGCCTCTACCCCCTCCTCTACCTCTACCTCTACTTCTTCCTCTTCCCCTTCCCCCAATCCTATCTTCTTTTCCATGGACATTGTGTACTTCTCCTTCCCCTTCTTCAGCCATGATAGATTCTTCGAAACTAATATAGTGTTCTTCTAATCTTTCTGGTTCCCCTATCAATGGTTGCTCAGAATAAGTTTCTGATCCCTCTTCTTCACTAGGAACTCCTAATTTTTCTCCCAAAATTTTCTCACCAGTGGAGGATAGAAAGATTACTCTTGTAGTTAGGGATGTAGGATTTTCTTCAATTACAACTTCAATAGAGGAAGTGGGTTGGATTGGATTTTTGAGCTTGAGATTTCAGGAAGCCTTTGTCGACCTCTAAAAGGAATTCAGGTTTGAGTAGGTGGTGTGGATTCTCAAAGCCTAGGTAAAGTAAGTGGATTTCTGGGAATTTAAATTCTTCCTCACCCTACAAATCTACCTCTAGAGTCTCTATCCCTACACAGATCATGTTTTGATTCATTTTTTTTTTAACTTCTATTTGTACTTCCTCAGCAATGGTGCCAAAATGTTTGGCCAATTTAATGTTTTTAAATTGTCAATCATAAATTGTCAACCAGGGTGCGTAGACTAATGAAGTACATATGCACTATGTGTGCTAGAAGTTACTCCTTATGTCATTATGTTCTTGTTAGGGCCTAAACTTAAGATGGAGGTGGTGTCGTTGATTGTATTAATGTCACAATATCTAAAGTTATCAACTAATTTCTTAAGAGTTAGTTTCTATTGGATTAGTTTATGGATGATATGAGAGTGCTTTTAACTTCTACTTGTGTTGAATTGTTTTGGGGTTTTCTGGTCTTGAATCTTTATGCTGCAGCTTCTAATTCACTAAGTGCAAAAAGAAATATATTCTATCAATTGCGAAGACATATTGTCTGAACTCAATGGTTTAGGAGAAAATTGTCACACTTTTACTTATTCAATTTTTATTCAAACAAGATATTTCAAACAACACCTATACTATGAAGTAAACACACATGAACTATGCTAGATAATAAGCAGATGAAGTAACCATGCTGTACCAGGTATAAAGCAATTCAAATAACAGACTAAACTAGGTATGAAGCAGATGAAAATACTTATGCAAATAATGATTCATTGGCGAATTCATTATGCTGCATTTCCACAGAAAACAGAGTATTCAAGGAATGAAAAGAAATCGAATTGCAATTGGTAAAGACCTGTAACTACTGGTAGGGGCCCTCCATAGAACAGTTCATAATATCCAATTAATGCAACGCATACACACAAAACTAATTCTATTCTTGGAAAATGAAATTCACAAACTATTTCAAAATTACATCATCGAGCGCGCACCAAATCACAGTGCGGCCATAAGTTTTATAACAGGTATTTGGCATAACAACATGAGTAATTTAAGCCTAATATCTTTATCTTAGCTAAAATATATCGCTAAACCTTTGATTTTCTATTTCAAAAGAAAATCGATAAGTTTTTGATTGAACTCAGATTTTGTTTCAGCGACAATCCTGTAGTTGACTTGGGGTTTGACCGTGAAATCCTGCACTTATCTTAATGAACAGTTTCAAGGGGATAAGAAGGGATCCATGAGGAAACCATTCTCTATCCATCGTCATCCTTCGTTGCTGACCTGGAGCTTCTGAACCTTGCAAACAATGGAGACAACTACATAAATCTAAATTAGCTACGGAAACAGACTGATGTGGTGGCCAATTGCATTCTTTAACAAAACAATAGGGTATAAAGTCAAACATGACTAAGAAGACATATTATTGCATACCTTCATCAAAACCTGGTGGATATGGTTTTATTTAGGTGGTAAATATATAGGAAAGGAGATGAATATTAGGAAAAAAGGGAGGTCATGGTAAGACAATCTTCAGACTCTACAATATGCCCAACTTAGCTATCAACTCTTGATTTTTCCTTGCATCCTTGGTAACATGACGATAAACTGATGAACCAAACATCTTGAAGTGTGACACATCTAGTTTCTTCCCTGAAAAATCTTCTTATGGTGTACTCATCCCAAGAATCCAATGAGGACTCATGTTCTATACATATACAATTGTGCTGCATGAACTAGTAGACCTTAATCATGTAACATCACTCGTGCAACTCCCACAATACTTATGTTCTTTTTTTTTCCAACCCCATTCTGTTGTGGGTTATTGGGTATATTAAATCTTATCGAATTCCTTCTGATGCAAAAAAATTATTGAGCTCATTTGACACATATTCTCCACCGTTATCGCTCCTGAGAGCCTTCACTTTCCTTCTAGTGTCTTTCTCAACAAGTGTTTTAAATTCACAAAACTTAGATAACGTTTGACATTTCCTCTACATGAAGAAAAACCATCACTTACATGAGAAATCATCTAAAAATATCACGTAATACCTGTGCTTGGTTGTGGAGGTTGTCAAGAATGATCCACCCACATTTGAGTGAACTATTTCATGGATCTCTTGTGCTCGACTATCCTTATCATGAAAAGTGGATTTTTTGTACTTCCCTAATGTACACCCTTTCCATGTATCTCACTTCTCTAGTGCACCCTTGCGAAGTCTTGTAGAAATCTTTTGCATGCTCTTCAAGGATCCATGGTGCAAATGGCCCAATATTCTATGCCATAATTCACTGATGTCTAGGCTTTTCACCTTCTATGCTTTCGTGTTCAAATCAGCATAGTCTTCTACATCCAATTTGTAGAGGTTCTTAACTTGAACCTCGATCTGCTTCACTTGTCTCATGGCTATGTGACGAAGGAAAGCCTTTCTTTTGCTAAATATCACATCGTAGCCATGGTATTCCAACATAGAAACTGAAACTAAATTCTCCTTAAGACTCTGAACAAACATGACATATTTTAATGTGAGAGGAGAACCAAACTCCCTCTAAAAAGTAATAGTACCGATGCCAGTCACACTATACATTCCATCATCTCCCATCTTGATGTGCATTTGAAGGTCCTTCTCCTCCAAGTCACTGAATGATTATTTATTTCTTGTCATATGGAATGAGGCTCCACAATCCAGATACCACACACTACCCATCATCGATGTCACCACGCATGCAATGAGCATGAAATCAAACTCGAATTTTGAAGCTAGAGCTTCACCTGCCACTCCTCCTGAAGGATTCTTATCGACCTTCTTGTGAGGATATTTCGTGGCATAGTTTCCCAATTCATGACAGTGAAAACATTTAATCTTAGACAAGTCCTTCTTCTTGCCACCCTAACTGGAATCCCCTTTGGATTGGGATTTCTTCCCTTTCCCTTTCTTTTCCTTTCCAATGAAGGTATAATTTTACTCATCATCATGCTTGGATGAGGTTCCATCTCTGGTGTTCTGCCTTATCTCTTCTTGCACCAAGTAGAACCATAAACACTCCCCCTTTGTATATTATCCCTCCCATTTAGCTAACCTTGGTAGTTGTGCCAGCTTTTGGGAAGGCTTAGAAGTGTTAGGCTAACCATATCATCTTCAGCAATTGTAATACCAATGCTCCCAATCTAATCCCAACATTAGGTGAACCTACTCAAGTAATGTGGTATCGTGTCGACCTTCTCCATCTTGATCTTTCGAAGCTTGTCCTTCGGTGCCAACTTCCTGTGGTCACTGCAGTTTTGAAACAAGTCTATCAAGGCTTGCCACATTTCATATGGTGTATCCTTCCCATGGAGATTCAAGACAATATGATCTTGAATTCCTTCTAGTATGATCCTCCTCGCCTTTGCCACACATTTTTTCCATTTTTCCATATCTTGAGCATCAGTTGTTGGAGGCTTAGGAATATCATTGTCTATGAATTCCTTCAGCCCATTGTCTTTCAACACTACCTCCGTCCTGTCCTTCCAAGCAATATAATTCTAGCTAGCCTCAAGGGCATACCCAAGTTTCAATCCATAGAACGACATCTTGTTGGCTCTAAAGAATGATCTTGCAAATTTGATTTCACTTGCAAATACAAACTCGTATTCTTCTCTTCTAGTGTGATTTTAGGTTTGATACCATGTAGAAATTACATGTAGATTCAAATAGCTCATGTAATTTTCTAAAACAAAAGACTTGAATCTACTCTGCTCATCAACATAAATAATTAATCAATCAAGAAATCATGAAGCATACAAGAGAAAGAATTCAATCAACACATTATACAATGATTTCCTAGGGAAAACCACAACTAAAATCCCTACTATCTATATATTACATTATTAAAAAAATAAGAATATTACAATACTTTTATCAAGCCTGAGCAACCTATGCATTATCTCTATCTGTCTCACTACTTCGTAGACACGCCTAGGCCAATACTTAACCAATTTTCTACTTTCCCAAGTCCTTATTCCCTTGAATTATTTCCTTGGGAATTAGCCCCTATTAATTAGGGAAATTCCTCAATTGGACTTTCACAATCCATCATAGGCCTTCCTCTGACTGCATGCACCACCTGTACAAATTGGATGATTATAAAACTTATAGTACACTGCCCTTGAACTCCAATATCAACTAGGTAACTCTTAGATCTGACATGCATGAGTTATTTATGACTAAATTATTGGTTAACTGGTTGAACACATGAAGAAACACCATACTTTTAGACCTCCTACTAGTTCCTCCATTAGTTGGAACTAGTTTAACTAACTTTAACTCAGCTAAACTAAATTAATTAATTAATTACAACTCAAAATAAACTGAACTAGGGCTCCTATAAAGTAAGAGACAGTCTACATGACTCAAGTTATACCCTCAACTCAAATTAACTGAACCAACTAAGTCAAATTGACTTAGCTAACTCATACAAGTTGTCTTGTGATGTGCAATTACATTTTTTCTTCTAATTTAATTCAAGGGAAAATTAAATTGGGATTTTTCTTGTTGCATTATCAACATAAATGTTTGTGTACTACTTGATTCATTTTTGAGTAGATGCTTATTAATTAATCTTCTTTTGGATATGGGTTGAGTATGATTTATGATCTTAGATTCTCAGTTTTGCTTAAGGCTCTACATAATTGATTCTTATATATCTTTATAAGAGCAACTTGGCCAAAGGGAGTGGATACATTTGCACGTGTCCAAAATAGAATTAAAAACTATTGGAGTGAGAGAGGAACATCAATAATCAACTCATATTTAGAGCATTTTCATATATGTTAAGATTATTTTATTTTCTTTCCATTGATTTTTTAGATGATATGTGATTTTAATGAAATTAATATGTATTGTTACACAGCAATTTGTCACCGTCCCTGTTACCCCTTCTCCCGCATCTTTAAGGACTCATTCCGGGACCTGTGAGAAGTCACATGACCTGCAAACAATTGCATTACATTCCCCTGAGCATGAACTTCATTTGCCGTGAAGACATCTCCTGCAAAAAACCCATAAAAACAACCCTTTTTCCATTGATGCGGTTTCACAATCCAGCACTCGCGCCAATGGGGGAAATCCTCTAAAGAGGGCGTGCCAGTTGGCACTCTGTCACAGAGTCACACTCGTGCCAGCCAAAATGGGTGATGTTTTTTAACAAACCAACAGCCGAAGATTCATCCTAACCAACTCCTGGACTGAATCTATCTTGAGTTGGGTGGTTTGGCTTCGAATCTCCATAGAGGGGAAGTGGTTTGCCACCTCTCATGGAAGCTTCTTAGTGGTAAATCCAATCCCATGAATATTGTGGATGATCCCAACTCCCCCTTCTCTATCTATAAAAGCTTGTCCATTTTCCTTAGGCAAGCTAGTTCCAGAGATTGAGAACTGTCAAGTTACCAAGACCTTCATGCTGCAAGAGCCTTCTTCATTCCCATAAGGCCAAATCTAATTAAGAAGATTCTTGTCCAAATAACCAAGGAGAGAGAGGCTTGTTCCCATTCCCAACAAGCTTTGCAAGACATGTGCTGCTGATCACCCAGCCAAAGGAGGATTTGACGTCAAAACTATGGTTGTATTCTTCTTTGTTTATCAATAATAGACGACTATTATTATGGTTCCACTCTTATTGTTCTTTGTAATGATGATGAGTTATATCCTTTCTGACTGATATATAGTTGCATCTATTGGATTTTATGCTTGTGTTTGTGTCATTCTTTGTATGTCCAGGTGTCCATTCACGGAGATCATGGGGATCATGATCTGCCGGAGCAAAGGAATGGGAGCGTCGACTCTTCTACAAGCACTAGCGTTGGAATCCAGTAGGCCCTCATCATTGGTCTTTAATTTGCAATTAGGAACTTGAGTGGTAGCATTGTATGATTGTTGCTAGACCCGATCTAGGCTAGTAGGGATCGCCTCTGTCCGTAGAGGGGATTTACCTCCACAACAATATGACGACTCCACTGGGGAGTCAATTTGTTGTTTGATTTGTAAACTTTGGACGGAGCTTGAAGTACGGCAAGATAGCCTTCGAAACGCTATTGCTATGTATTAGTGAAGTAGATCAATGCCACTTCAGTTAATCTCTGGTTTGGTTTATGAACTAAACAACTTGGAACTTGTCTTGTTTCTTGGTTTTTCCTGCTTGGTTAGCCTTCTGGGTTGAGTTCTTTTGCTGTTTCTCGTCCCTTGGTGTACCTGGTTATTGTTGGCCTAGCTTTGGCTTGCTTGTTTTTTATTTTTGCATAGAAAACTTGACTGGCGCACTTTTATAGCGTTATAGTCATGCCAATTGGCGCTATTTGCTCATTGACAACCCACGCCAATCCTCAAAAGGCGCTACTTGCAGCCTGACAGTCGCGCCATGCTTGGGAACTTTTGAAGTTTGCTTGGTTTTCAACCTCCTGAGCTTGGTTTTTGTTTTGGTTACCTTTTGTCGACTACTTGAGTGTGTTGGAGTCTTGTTTGACTGGTTTTGATCTTTACCCTTTGGGTGTTTGCCTTTTTCTATCGATTTCACGATTCTAGCCCTAGGGCATCTAGTGGGTTTGTGTGTCGAGCCTTCTTTAGGTGTTTTTGGTCTTCTATTGGTCCAGTCGACTCTCTGATTGCTCCCTTGCACTTCTTTAGTGGTTGTTGATCTTTTCATGCGTTATTTGAGTGACTTGCTTCGTTTTCACTTGAATTCTGCTTTGTTTCACTTTGGGCCTAGATTACACGGCTCATTGGTGTCTTTGGGACTTTTCTCGTTCTTTGAAGGATTGCTTTGTGATTTAGGGATCTGAATGTGCTTGTATTGAGTGGAATTTGTTTGTTATCATTTCTCAAAGTTTTTTTAGTGCATTTTTCCATCAACATAAAAGAAAAAATCTCTTTTGCTTTGCATTAGTTAATGAGAATTAGAGCTTTTCTTGTGATTAGTGATTAGCGATCTTGAAAGAAAAGTTTATTAATTTCCATTAGCTGCATCAGAGATATTTTTCATTGTTTTGTGATCATTTCGTTTGTGTGAAAACTCTCAAACTCTCTCGTAGCTAGCATTCATCGAATGAAATGACATATTGTGGCATATAGTTTGCATTTAGGAAATTTTGAGACATTACATACGGTAAGGCCTGAAACTGAAACATAATACAAGATCAACTTTAAAATGAAATGAATGAATCTAACAATGCATTGGAACATAACGCACACTTTTTAGAGGTCTAGGCTAGAGACGTGCTCCAACGTCGTTAAACCTAGTCACTTTTGTTTCCACTCAAGGTTGGGTGATTCCTCCTTTTGTGACTCAATAGTGGTCTAATATGGACTTGTGCTCCCACGTGCCGTCGAGTATATGGGGAGACCCCACTAGGTTATCATCCTTTATCCCTAGGAAGCCGTGTCTTCCGCCTTATGACTCGTAACGCACCGAACACAACATTCGGGAAGATTGACTGCCGTACGGAAAGTCCTTGGTTTTCATACGATTGCCAAGGTGTATATGCAGTTTTACAGATTGTCTGGTAAACCCTTTTGCCTAGTTCTCTAGAGTAGTCACTTTTGATCCTTTTCGGACTCCCTAAAAGAAAAGGCTCACCTGAACATTTGTCACTTCATGCTCACTAAACATTCGAAGGTGACTAGTGTCATCTTTTTGTCCTTTTCGCGACTCTTTAAAGATGAAAAGGTCAAGTTATGTCCTTGTGTCTTAAAATTTATTCGGCCACGTTCACATTTACCCTGTTAGATCTTGTTTGCGTTAGTTTGAGTAGGGTCCTTTCTCGTTAGTTTGCTTAGGATTTTTGAATCGAATCATCCTGGCGGAATCATCGATCCTATCTCCCATCCCTAGTGACCAAGGGTCTCCTTCTTCTGCTGCTCCTGAGACACCGATTGGTAGTGGTACTCTCCCTGTTATTCCGAGTGTCTAGCCGCTGAACTCCTGCGCTCCAGAAGACAATTTTGACGATCTACATTGGAACCCTGTTTGGGAGCCTTCCAAAGAGGATACTCCTTTTACTCCTACTAGTGTTTCGGTCCCAATGTCTTCCTCTGATATGGATGACACATCTCCCATCGCGAATGAAACACCCATTGTGATGAGTGTCGAAATTCCTATCTCGATCGTAACCCCACCCTTCAGTGTCACCCCTCTCGGTGTCACGTTGCCCTTACGCTATAGGGCTTTAAGGGATGTTATGGGTTCTAGGAACTCCTCATCGGGTACCATGTGGGATCACAACATCACTCCCACTTCAGGATCTTTTATTCCTCAAATTCACAATACAATTGTCACTTCAGTCCCGAATATCCCAACTGTTTGTGTAGCTTCTTCAGTTCCTATTGTTAGTTCCGTTACGACATCCTCGATTGTAACCACTGTTGCTGGTCCGTCGCACGGTTCGGTAAACAGTGGCTAGTCGGTACCTACGTCCGGAGTTGTCGATCCTACACTTAGTGCCCCACCTGCTTCTGGTTCCATTCCAGTAGGGGGGGCATATGATCAGTATTTGCAAACCGTCCAGAATGCGGGCTCACAAGGTCCATTTCACTATTATGATCTCGTAGGACATCATATTTATCTTGGATCCTTGCTAGCTCAACCTGCAGTTGAGGTCTCAGTCCTGTTAAATGTTGCTTGGGGTACCACTTGTTATGGTGGCGGCCAAGCACCCCCCTGCGGATCAAGGGCCGTCTTATCAAGGACCACCTTATCAAGGTCAGCCATCTTACACGTAGCCTTCTTATGGGCAACAGTATTATGGGCAGTCTTATCCAGGACAACCTGGAGGCCCACAAGGAAAACCCTTTTAGGGACAACCTTCGGCCTATGGTGGTCCATCTTTCACTTATTTTGGGCAACCCTCTGGAAATCTAGGACAACCTTATATGCAACAAGGACAACCTGGGGTCCAGCAGGGATACCCTTCTGGTCAACCCTCTGGGAATCCAGGACAGCCTTATATGCAACAAGGACAACCTAGGATCCAACAAGGGTACCCTTCTGGGTAGGGTGGTCAGCCTTATGTACAGCAATGCCAACCCACTGTCCAGTCTGGTCAACAGTCTGGAAAAGTTGGTCAACCTCAAGGACAGCCAACCGTCTAGTCCGCTTAGCCATCTATTCCATTGGGACAACCCGCGGTTGTACAAGGACAACCCAACACCCAACAAGTTCAACCTTCTGGGCAAGTGGGTCAATCCCAAACTCAACCAGGGCAACCTTACGGGCAGGTGGCCCAACCCCAATCCTCTCAAGGACATCTTTCTGGTCCTGCTCAACCGGGCATGCAAATGGTTGTTGCTTCTCAAGCTCCACCCGGTTTCCAGCCCCAGGTTGAGCCCCAAACCCAAGCTGGTCTTCAGATGCAAGTTGGGTTTCAGTCTCAACCTTCTTATCAAGCGTAGCCTGATCCCCAAGCTTAATATGGAGCCCAACAACCTTATGGTTTCCAGCAATCCCAGGGGCAAGTTTAGATTGCCCCGTACCAAAATTATCAACAAATGCAGGTGACTCCTTATCAGAATTACCAGCAACAATAGATTGCTCCTGTAGGTCAAGTTGGTAATCAATGGGGTGCTGGGGGGCAAGTCCAGGGTCAGCCGTCCAGTTATGGCTGTAACTCCTATGGATAAAATCCCTACGGACAGAACCCCTATGGGCCAGGTCCGTCCCGACAAAACCAATGGGGGCAACCAACAACTGGTTGGAACTCTGGTGCTACCCCTTATCCACGGCCACAGATGTCCTTCAACCCTCAGTTACCCTTCTTAGCAACATTGGAACTATTGGATACCTATACCAATAGGTTTCATATTTCATGATTGGCAAATTCAAGTGCCAAATATGCTCCACTTTGCTGCTACAAAGGTTCCATATTTGCAAGAAAAGACAAGGTGCATAGATGCCTTCATACTCATTGAAGTTCTGATGGATGACCCAACAATCTAATCTGGATCATGCCATGTTTTCAATTTATGTTGTAGAATAGAGAAAGAAATCTGTCCAAACTGTTTAATCTTGGTAGATCAGTAGTTAGGCAGAGAAACTAAGGTTCCCAATTGTTTAATCTGGGGCCTTGGAAGAAATAAGGGTAGTGCTAGATAGGAAATGAAAGCAAAAAGCCAACGAAAAAGAAAAGGCATACAAGGGGTTTGCAAGTCCAAGTGCACCCTCCAAGAAGAAATAAAAAAATGCTAGGCAAGATAGTTGGGTAGGTAGATGGGGTTGCAGAAATGGTGTCCCTTCCAAGATCTAATTTGCTATCCATGCACAGGCAAAGCCACACAGTGGAGCATGTCTAACTCCCCTCTCTCCCTTTGTTTACCACTCATAACTAACACCCCTGCACCAGGTATGATCATAAGGGAAACTCAAAGTTTTATGGTGGTTCTTAAGGCCTTTAGAAGCCACATTTCTTGTGCAAAGTTCTTTTCATTTTGATCTACTCTTTACACTAAGTTGTTTTCAAGAAAACTCAATTGTATTGGTTTTCATTCACATTTTCCCCCTTCATTAACCTCTAACTCTATTATCTAGCTCCCTCTACTTCACTTCCCCTATTATTATAACACCATGGTGTATAAACCCTAAACAATGTATAAATATCCCCTCCTTGGAATTATAGCCATAATTTCCACTCCCAGGGCATTGAATTAACATCTGGTTAAGGTCAAGAACCCAAGTCTAACCCCTTGTCTCCATCTGAGCCTATCTACCTGGTCAACTCTCCATTTTTGCCTAAAAACCCCTTGGAGAATCCCTTTTGAGCACCCTTATACCACTAAAAGGCAAAAAGGTTGATAAAACCTACCTTCCCCGCCTTACCCTAAGGTCGGGAGCCAATATGCGCCTTTTTGTTTCATATAAATCCATCAAACCCGCTTATCCTAAGTTTTGCCTCCATATGCCTTGTATGAAAAAAATTGCATGGAAAACCTTTGTTTGTCCTTTTCCTAACGTCGCCGAGCAAATATGATTTTATTAAAGAAAATCATTAAAAACTATTCAAAATCATTCATAAACTGGAGGGTCCCGCCGAGCGTACTTGCCGATAAATATTATATTATAATCCACCCGCTGACTATTATCCTCTGTGCAGCTTGTTGACCCGACAGTCGTCCGATCGCGGCCTTGCCAGATCTACGGCCAACAGGAACTTCGGAGGGGCCCGACGTACGACCTTTAAAATATGTTGACCTTATCCACCGTGCAGATTCCTTGTCCGACAGCCATCTGATCGCGCGCCTGCAGATCAACGGTTCTCGTGGATTTCGGAAGGCCCCCGATGTCCGACAGATACCTTCCGATATCTGTCAGACGATTACGTCACGCGGGGACACGCGTAGCTCCCAAACTCCGTCGGAGCCCCCTCTGATAGATTCCTTGCCGTGCAGGAGGGGGCCCGATATGGCGACACCTGTCCACCCACGTCCCTACCTCGCTGTCACCCACGTCAGCGCCACGATCGCGCACCCTGTCCTCCATTCGTCCACCTGGCCGCCACCTCATCGCCCCTGTGGATCGGTCTCAGGCTACCACGTCACCTGATGACGTCCTGCTGACGTCATCCGACCCGGACCCACATGCTGACGTTATGCTGACGTCACTCAAAAAGCGCGCCAATAAGCCAAAAAAGGCCATATTTTCACGATTTTTCGCGTTTTTTTATCATTTTTGGTAAAAAGCACCTCTGCGCTGTTTGCATGCAAATTACGACGAACAGTTTACCAGCCAATCCCGGACCATCCACAGAAGCTCAAAGCGCGAACCCAACTGCTGTTTCGTCCTGAACAACTTGTCAAACAGGTATTTGCCCGTCTACCCCCTTGCAACCTGGTTTATTCACAGTAAATTGTAAAAATTACCTCAACACGGCACAAGCTTAAGAATTCACCGCAAAAACAAACTTATCCAGCTCCCCCTCAAAGGATTAAAGGTCGAAATCTACTGGCAGATCCATTTCCTGCTAAAAATCTAGTGGAAACCCTTCTCTGTTCGCGCAATCGTGAACTCATAACCTGCTCCTAAATTATCAAAGGAGGTCTGCTATACTCTGTAAGAAGCCTTCCCAGAGAGCCAAGCAGCATTCTATTCTGCTACAAATCAATCCTGCTACCCTGCATTCCTCTAAATTCAACTTTCTCAGATAAACACATTCGTTACTTCTCAAAAGCATTCAAGCAGACATGGATACCCCTTCGGCATCAGTAGCCCTCAATGTTACTCCCCTGAATGCTCCCCAGAGAGAGCTGGATTGGCAATACCTGGCAGACTTAGATTATCAAATCTCAGAGGATTGCCCATCTAAGTGCAAGTTCCACATTCATCTGCTAAGAGAGCTCAGAGCCAGACATAGAGATGGAACAGATATTTTAGGCATTTGGGAGTCCTCCCTCCCAATCTTCAAGTTGCCTCAGGTCAACCAGTTCCCTGACCTAATTCACTTATGTGTTGTATGCTATGACCCTATGCAGAGGGTTGTGCTCAATCCTGAAGGTGCAGTAGTGTTTTACATTACCCCTGAGGCCATCAGGGAGATGCTCCAGTTTAAAACCCAAAAGAAGTTGGTTCCCTTGTCCCTGCTGGACCTAATCAACCAAGGAGCCAAGATACTGACAGAAGCACAGATTCTAAAGTTGAATCAATTGTTTATCAAAAATTCTGACACAGTGCTGCACCCTCCCATTTTTTATGGCTACCTAAATCAGTTGGGTCTGGACTTGGCTTACATGATAAGCTCAGTGTTGGGATACAAATCAATGGAGTTTATTGAGGAAACTGTTTTAGTGATGATGACAATGTTTTCTCCCGGCAAAGCCCCCATTTGTTATGATTATGCCACATATATCTCAGACAAGATTCATGAGCAATTTCTACACTTATCCAGAGAGAAGGTGTTCAGATACACGTCATACATTTATCATCTCATTCTATACCACCAACATGAGAAGTTCTCCTTTGAGATCAAGAGAACTGATGCAACAGGCAACCCTAGATCAGTGGTATACTGGACCTCATTCTTCCACATCCTTGCATACTCTCCATATACATATTCTGAGTTCATTGACTTATTCATCCATCCAGCAATGTCTCTCTTCCTAACCTCACCACCCCCAAGACTCTCTGATGAAATGCAAAGGATTCTGCAACTATCCAATGCCTACAGTATAGGGGATTGGTATTTTTACCAGCATTACACTGTGATCAGAATATATGGGTGTGAGCTGCGCCCATAAAAATTTCCCAAGTATGTGCCTATGAGACTCTTTGCCTTAGAATATTTCAGGCAATTTGGCAATGCTGATCAGGTGCACTTTGCAGGAAGAGGCAAAAAGGCACAGCTCAAAGTTAGAAACCAACTTGACCACTTTGTCCTGAACAAAAGAGAAGGATGGAAAGAGGCAGACAGGATGTTAGAAGGCCTTGGCCTAAAACAAAGCTTCCTGTGGAAGCCCTATGACCCTAACAACTTCATATCCATGAAAAGGCAGAAATGCAAACTCTTTGGCTATGAGCATGTAAGCTTGCTCCACATCCAAAGACATGCTAACCAACCAAAGTGGAGAAGAAACACACTGGAGGAGCCAGTCACCCAAGAAGAACTAAATGAAAGAGCTAGAAGGCATTTGTTAAAAATGGCTGACTTAGAATGTCCTTCTCATGTGCTTTCTCTGCCAAAGCCTCAAACAGGAGCAGCTGCTTCATCCTCTGCAACACAACAAGAGGCAGTACAAACTACAGATCAAGGGCAGAGCAAGGGCAAGGATAAAGGTATGGAGGAACCACAGGGCCAACAGGGCCAACAACAGCAGCCCCAGCAGGAACAACAACAAGGAGGCCAACAGGGCCAAGAAAAGCATAAAGGAGAGGCCCAGATGGCTCCCCAGCACCAAACAGCTCCAGTGGCACCTCCAAGGCAAGACTCTAGGGTTGATTCCTCTGTCCTCCAAACCCCTCAAAGGGAGGACATTAGCAGGAAAAGAGAAAGGGAGACTCCCCTCACTGAAACATCAGACAAGAGGCAAAGGCTAAATCCCTTCTCAGAGGAGGAGATGCCAAGTATGGAGGCTTCTGCCAGCTCCATGCAACAGGGGCAGGATAAGACAGCATTGGGAGAGTTGAGCTCCTCAGGGCAGCAGCAGGGAACAGGTGCAAGCATAAAGCAGCAATTCAGGGATGCCAAAAGAAGGAGTGAGCCAATAAAAATTCAGCTCTACAATCACCTGCTAAACATGGCTCCTCCAAATCAGCAAAGGCTCATGTCTGCATTTGACGTGCAGGAGGGCAAAATGACAATGAGCCACTTCACTCCAACAGTGCAGCAACCATAAACGGCTGCAGACTACATCAGGACTAATCTGGAGGTCCTGTCTAAAGACATCCACCCAATGGATCAGATTGAGCTTCACAAGCAAACGGGTGAGATGGTCTATGCCACCTTGGCAGATAAGACCTTGGTTAACTACAGGCTACAAAATAGCCTAAACAACACTGCAGCACAGCTTGAATTGGAGAAGGCATCCTCTCAAGCTAAAGATAACAGGATCAAGGCATTAGAAGAAATAATAATAGAGTTTGGGCATGACCCCAATGATGTTAAAGCTGTACAACAAGTCCTCAAGCTGAGGGATGCTGACATGGCAGCAATAAAGAAGAAATTGAAAATCCCCCCAACTCTCCACCCACAAACGGATGAGGTTGCCCAGCAGAGGCAAGAAAAGGATGCAGCTTCCTTATTGATGACATTATACAAGGAGTTGATCCAAACACAAGAAAAGCTGCAGGAAACAGAAGCCACATTAGAAGCAGCATTGCAGCAGAAGGAGGAAGGGCAATCTTCCAAGCCACCTCCAGAAACAATAAACCTTGAGAAAACCCCTCAAGACACTCTCCCTCCAAACCTACGAATACAACAAGAGGCTCCAGATACCACAGCACCAGTCACCTCAACACCAACAACAGAGCAGGCTGAAAGCCTGGACATGCAGAAGCTGAGGAAAGAAATACAGGTACTGGAGTCCCAGATGTCTAAGCTAAGCCAAGCCCAGGACAGCCTAGCAAAAATAAATGAGAAATATGACAAATCAAAGCAAAATGTGGCTGAGAGGGAAAGGGAGGTAAAGGCCCTGAAAAAGAGGATTGCAGAGCTGGAAAAAGAGCTCTCATTGGATAAAGTCACAGCAGAACTCAAAAAGGTCATCTGGACCACCATTGGCCAATCAATAACAAACCAATGGGAATATATTGAGGCCATATATGAGCAAGTGGCACTCATAGGGAGAGCACGAAAAGAACTTCACAGGGCAAGGGTAGCTCTAGGCAACATGCCTGAGATTGCCCCCAAGATGATAGAAGTGCTAAATTACAGGA
>APFE031168942.1:40216-63692 GCA_000404065.3 Pinus taeda | reverse complement strand
TCCACCCAATAGATCAGATTGAGCTTCACAAACAGACGGGTGAGATGGTCTATGCCACCTTGGCAGATAAGACCTTGGTCAATTACAGGCTGCAAAATAGCCTAAACAATACTGCAGCACAACTTGAATTGGAGAAGGCATCCTCTCAAGCTAAAGATAACAGGATCAAGGCCTTAGAGGAAATAATAATAGAGTTTGGGCATGACCCCAATGATGTTAAGGTTGTGCAACAAGTCCTCAAGTTGAGGGATGCTGATATGGCAGCAATAAAGAAGAAATTGAAAATCCCCCCAACTCTCCACCCACAAACGGATGAGGTTGCCCAGCAGAGGCAAGAAAAGGATGCAGCTTCCTTATTGATGACATTATACAAGGAGCTGATCCAAACACAAGAAAAGATGCAGGAAACAGAAGCCACATTAGAAGCAGCGTTGCAGCAGAAGGAGGAAGGGCAATCTTCCAAGCCACCTCCAGAAACAATAAACCTTGAGGAAACCCCTCAAGACACTCTCCCTCCAAACAAACAAATACAACAAGAAGCTCCAGATACCACAGCACCAGTCACCTCGGCACCAACAACAGAGTAGGCTGAGAGCCTGGACATGCAGAAGCTGAGGAAAGAAATACAGGTACTGGAGTCCCAGATGTCTGAGCTAAGCCAAGCCCAGGACAGCCTGGCAAAAATAAATGAGAAATATGACAAATCAAAGCAAAATGTGGCTAAGAGGGAAAGGGAGGTAAAGGCCCTGAAAAAGAGGATTGCAGAGCTGGAAAAAGAGCTCTCATTGGATAAAGTCACAGCAGAACTCAAAAAGGTCATCTGGACCACCATTGGCCAATCAATAACAAACCAATGGGAATATATTGAGGCCATATATGAGCAAGTGGCACTCATAGGAAGAGCACGAAAAGAACTGCACAGGGCAAGGGTATCTCTAGGCAACATGCCTGAGATTGCCCCAAAGATGATAGAAGTGCTAAATTACAGGACAAGCTCCCAGCTGGTAAGAATGGGGATTGGGAACAGAACAGAGACCATTTCCCTAATCAAAAGAGTCCTGACAATGAGGAGCCTGATTCAGACCCTGGAAAGAAGGATCCAGGATATGCAAGCTGATATCAATAAGTTTCAGAACAGGTTCATGGCTTTACAGGACAGGGGGCTCCCCAGCCTATTAGATTCAGGAAAATTACTCTCACATGAGAAATATGTCAAGAGAGTAAGCAGTTTTGCAGCAACACAGATTGCTGAAGCGCCCAGTACATCTTCAGAAGCAGGCCCAGTAACAGGGCAAATTCTTTTTTGATAGAATAGATAATTTATTTTTTATTAGAAATGAAATTGCACACTTATTTGATGAGCCTCCTCACTTTTATAAGTATACAGAGGCTGATGAGACCATGGGGTCAATTTTGAAGCATCAGTTGCCTCCACTAGATACATGGCAGGAATTGATTCAATTACTGTTGAACCAAAGTCAGTAATTGCGGTTTTTCCTCAACAAACAGTTTGAATCTCATACACAGCAGGACAAAGACACATCAGCAGGTATGAAGACAGGGGCTGAGCCAACTCAGCACAGGTACTTAGGCCACAACAGCAGGCTCAGCAGGCACAGGTGGCAGGACCGAGAAGACACAGCAAGTCAATAGCTGCACAGCCACGTCACTCAGCAGTTATGCCAAGCGCTCAACCGACTCCGTGAACCTCAAAGGTCAAATTTGCTCTGACAGGAGTTAAGAGCCTTTTTAAACTCATTAAGATTGTAATAACTTCTCATCTGCAAACCCTGTACGAGTAAAAGCAGATATTTCCCTCTCAGATGACTCAATGCCTGAGATATTTTGTAAAAACTTCTATATATTTCCCCTCGCATTTTGTTAGCAGGGGTTGGACTCCGGATGTAAGAAATCTCTATTCTGTTACTCTTATGTTGTAAATCTTCAGACAACTAATACAAAGGAGGATGGGATTTCCCAAAGCATTGTGTCCCTTGATGTCTTGCTGGTGTATGGCTGAAAGTTGTAGGATTCCTATGTATTCCATGGCTCAATAAGTTTTCTCGTTACTCTCTGTTACATATATGTTTGCTATACTTCCATATATCTTTCATGTTTTCCATGTACTCAATATCTAAAATAGTAGGGAAAAAGAATACTTCAGGATTTAATCATTGATTACCCTGAGCTCAATCCAAGCTATTTCATATGTTTTCTATAGTTATGGTATCGAAAGAGTAATTCTTAAATGCTACCTTTCATACTATATCATCACAGTAATCTATTGTTTCAGGAATTCAAGTAATTGCTCCTAAGTAATAGACATCTTTCCCAATACCCAGCTTAGTGAAGAATTCTTAAATGCTCTTTGCTAGTTGTTTCCCATTTCACTCTCACAATTTACAGTTTGTTTTATGAAATACATACAGGCCCTGTTATTCCAGCTCCACTTAAGTCAGGATCTCAAGGAAACAACAGCCACAGACCCCATTGCCCAATGGATTAGTTTTACCTGCAGACTCACTCTAAAATTATCAGAAGCATCCTCCCAACCAAACATAAAAAACAATCAAACTTTCACTTCATAACTAGCCTAAAATTCCACTAAAACAGTGACAAACCTTACAGAGAGAGCCCTCTCTGATTACAGCTGGGCTAGAAGCTGTAGTCTAAAGATTGGTTAGTGGTTACCCCGGCCGTATTCCCTTGGGAGTCATAGGGAACAACCTGGGTGTTAACAAGAACTACCGGATGTGTCCAAATTAACTAATGATCCTATCCTTCATAATCCATTCTGGCCACCAGTTCCAACCAAGATTCCCGGTGATTGTCCCAAATTCGATGGAAAAACTGGAGAAGACCCCCAAGCCCACATTCTGACTTATCATCTTTGGTGTTCGTCCAATTCGTGGCTTGACGATTCAATCCGGCTCCGCCTTTTTCAAAGGACTCTCACCGGCTCTACTGCTAAGTGGTATATTGAGCTAACTCGTGGATCCTTTCAATATTTTAACTCGTTGGCGATGGCATTTCTAACTCATTTTCAGTTGCCAATTCGGTATGAGACGAGAACACATATCCTCACGTCTCTTAAACAGGACACGGCCACGCACATATCTGATCATATACATGAATGGAGACGGCGTCGTCGTTTGATTAAGTTCTGGATTCCTGACCAGCTCCTGACCGATTGGTTTACAACCTCCTTTGTCCCTGCGATCGCACGAGACATTGCTATGGGGGCATGTGTAACTGAAGAGCATGCTATTGTGTGTGCTCAGTACCTCAACTTGGTTTATTCCCAGTCCGGTACCCTATATGATTATTTGCCTAACGCCCCGAGACCCGGAACATCCAAAGCCCCACCAAAGCCATCTGTTGACGGTGTTATTGGATCTGTAAATCCGTCTTCTAAGAAATCTTCCGCGAACCCTCGGAAGCAAAAGTCGAGTGCTTCGAATGAAAATACTTCTCAGGGTGTGTCTAATTCTGGAAATACTTCTGAGGTTAACGTCGTCCAGTCCACCATGACGGATAAAGCCTCGAAAGGAAAGAAGAAGGGGAAAGGGAAAAATAAATCTGATCAACCCAAGCAAGACTCCCCTAAACCTCCACCCGAGGAAGGAGCCAAACGTAAACCCAAGTATCATTGTCTTATCTGTGACGAGGATCACTATACCAAAGACTGCCTAAGGCGGTCCGAAGTTAGTCACTTTTTGAAAGGTGCTCCTGGGACTCCTGCGATGCTGAAAGAACCTTTTCCCTCACAGCAAACGCAAATGGTCGCTGACCCATCCTCATCTTCTTCTCCCTTTGGTTCTCAAGTGTTCATGGCTGGAACGATTCTTGTTCACATTACTACTTGAGCAAAATAATATCTGCCACCTGCCGAGAAAGAGCCTAATGTTCCCTCAAGCACTCCTTCGTCCAGTTCTGGTCCGCTCCATATCGAGAGACCTAGCACTGAGACGCCTATTCGACCCCCTCCTAAAGGTGTACTCCGGAGATCTTCTTACAACCCTAATTCTTGTGTTGCCCAGCACTACAGCATCGTTGAGGACTTAGCTCAAGCTCCGTCAACTATGTCCGCTCTAGAAGTTCTCCAAAGCTGCCCCCCCAGAGGAAGTCCATGCTATCGGCCATCAGTGGCATCGACCCGGCCGACTCGGATTTGATTACTTTTGATCTCGAGAGCCATGTACCGATACTGCCTCACCAAATTGCCTTCCTTATCCAGGTCATCATCAATTCTAAAATGATTCATCATACGATTATTGATGAAGGCGCTTCAACTTGCATTATGTCTGTTACTTGTTGGAAGGCTATTGGTTCTCCAACCTTGAGTCAGTATCCTACAACCTTGGAAGCCTTTGACGGGAGAGAGTCTCGCCCTTACGATATCCTCCAATGCTTTCCTATTACTTTGGAGGGGAAGACTATTGAAGTGGAAGTTGAAGTCGTTGATGCTAATCTTACTTGCAACCTCCTTTTGGGCCAGAGCTGGACATATGCCATGCATGCCATGGCTTCATCTCTCTTTCATGTCATTCGTTTCCCTCATCAGGGGAAAATTGTCACAGTAGACCAGCTCTCTTTCTTTGCTTCCTCTTCTGAAGGCAATGTGCCTTTTGTGGAGCATACCTCCATTCCATTAAAGAGTGTGGGAGTTGGGCTCTTTAAAGATCCCGCCCTCATGGGTGTCTTTTCCCTCCCACCTCTGAACCTCGCTTCTATCAATATGATTTCGGTTCGTTCCGATCCTTGGGTCCTTCCCCCCATTGACCAGATAGAATCATGGGGCGATGAGATGTCGTTGAGTCCCGCCAAGCTCAACTATGTCGAGATTGTTGCTGTATCGTCTCCTCCTCCTGAATCTGCTTCTTTAAGCAGAGCTCTTGACTCGTATGCTCATTCCCCTTGGCTTGGAGACTATGCTTCTTTGGATCCTTTAAAGGAAACATTTCCTTTTGATGAAGCCATTATCGAGACTATGTCTCTCGAGGAACCCCCTTGGTCCAATCTTCACCATCATTCCTCGTTCCTCCCTACCCATCAGGAAATGCTTGCCTGTCTCGAGCGGTTTGCTCGTTGTCTCCCCGCACAACCCCTTCAGACACCCATCCAAGTATATCAAGTGTCCTCTGAAGGGAACATGGGAAACGTCATGCAAACCCAGCCGATCGACATCTCTGTTAAACCAGGGATTGTCGAGCATATCTATATTGGAGTAACTTGTACTCCTGAGGAAATTCAGCTTTATATTGGTCTTTTTCGTGAGTTTCGTGACTTCTTTTCTTGGTCTTACGAAGAAATTCCCGGCATCAACCCAAGCATTGTGGTGCATGAGATACCCACATATCCGGGAGCTAAGCCTGTCCGACAGCATTTATGCCCTGTGCACCCCCGAAAGGCTGCGGCCATTAAAGCAGAAGTCGAAAATCTTCTCAAGGCTGACTTTATCTACACCATCTCACTCACAGATGGGGTTTCCAATATCGTCCCTGTGGATAAAAAGCAGGGTACCATCAAGGTCTGTGTTGATTACCATGATATTAATCGAGCCTGTCCCAAGGATAACTACCCCACACCCTTCATTAACCAGCTCATTAATGAGTGTGGCAGAAGTGAGATATACTCATTTATGGATGGTTTCTCTGGTTATAACTAGATTAATATCGCGCCAGCTGATCAGCACAAAACCGCCTTTATCTGTCCGTGGGGCACTTTCGCTTACAAAAAGCTCCCTTTCGGTCTCAAGAACGTCGGTGCTACCTTCCAACGTGCGATGTCTTACACATTCCATGATATCTGACACATTGTAGAACCTTACCTGGATGATCTACCAACTCATTCAGCTAAGCGTCAAGACCATCCCGCTCATCTCCGCGAAATCTTTCTCCGCTCTCGACACTACCGTATTCGGCTCAACCCACATAAGTGTGTCTTCTACGTAGAGTCTGGCAGACTTCTCGGGTTCATCGTCTCTCAAGAGGGCATCCGTTTGGATCCCCTTAAAGTCAAGACCATTTTGAATCTTCCTCCCCCTGCTTCCTTGCAGCAATTACAGAGCTTGCAGGGTAAAGCTAATTTTTTACGACGCTTTATTCCGAACTATACCGAGGTGGCCAAAGATTTTATGTGGTTACTAAAGTGAGACACCCCGTTTCAGTGGGATGCCGCCGCTCAAGAGTCCTTCGAGCATCTCAAGGCCCTCCTTGTTTCCACTCCTTTGTTGCGTCCTCCTAATTACCATCGTGATTACACTTTGTATCTGGCCGCTGCCGATACCACTATTGGCATGGTTCTCGTTCAAGATGACGATGATGGCATTGAACATGTCATTATTATCTCTGCCGCAATTTATTAGATACGGAATCTCGATATGCTTACATCGAGAAGTTGGCATTGGCCGCCGTTTGTGCCATCCAACACTTCCGCCATTATATCTTGTTGTGCACTACGACAGTGATCTCTGATTGCAACCCAATGACGTACATCTTGTCACGTCAGCTACTGCGGGGCAAGTACTCGAAGTGGATTGTTATTCTCCAAGAGTTCAACTTGGAATTCACTACTGCCAAGTCCAAGAAATCCCTTGTCTTCGTTGAATTGTTGTGCTCTTTGCCATCTCTTACCGCGCCCTCTCGGTTAGAGGACCATATTCTGGACGAAACCCTTTTCTTAATCAGCACCCTCAATCCCTGGTACAGGGATATCATTGTTTATTTACAGACTTCCTCTTTTCGTCCCGAGACATCTAAGGATGCTCAACGAGGGATTCGCCATCAATCCCAACCATATCTCATTGTTGGGGATACCCTGTACTGCCTTGGCGTTGATTTTGTTCTCCGCGGATGCTTAACACTCGAGGAAGCTGAGTGAGTTTTAAATGACTGCCACTCTAGTGCTTGTGGCGGTCACATGTCCGGATATGATACTGCACAGAAAATCCTCCACGCTAGTTACTTTTGGCCCTCCATCTTTAAGGATTGTATTCTTGTTGTCCGCTCTTGTCACGAGTACCAAATCTACCCATGGAAGATGCGTGTACCTCCCGCTCCACTACACCCCGTTGTTACCGTGGGCCCTTTTGCAAAATGGGGCATTGATTATATGACCTGTAACCCTCGCTCGGGAGGGGGGCATGGGTATATCATCGTTGCCATTGATTACTTCACAAAATGGGCCGAGACAATGCCTACATTGTCTGTAGACGGTCACACCATGGCGTAGTTTTTATTTAATCATCTTATCTCACGGTTCGGAGTCCCTCAAGCCATCATCACTGATCACGACAAGCATTTCCATAATCATATGATGACTGAGCTTATAACCCATTTGGGCCTAAGGCACGATAGCTCGACTCCATACTATCCTCAGGCCAACAGTCAAGTAGAAGCCATCAACAAGGTTCTAGTTACGATACTTCAACGAACCATTGGCATGCATAAGTCCAACTGGAACTTGATGTTGTTCTCTGCCTTGTGGGCCTACTGAACCTTTGTGAAGGATGCCACCGGTTTCACTCCTTTCCAATTGGTTTATGGACTGGAGGCTACCCTTTCCATTGAGTGTGATATCCCTTCGTTAAAATTAGCTGTCGAATTACTCCCTGATACTACTCCGGTAGAAGAACATCTTCTTTACTTGGAACGGCTAGACGAGACTCGTCGACTAGCCTCTTTGGCTATCGAAGCACAAAATAAGCGAGTGAAAACTCACTTTGATCACACTGTTCATCCTCGTTCTTTTGTTGAGGGAGATTTAGTCCTGCTTTATGATCAAGCCAATGATAAGCTGGGGGTAGGGAAATTCGAGCCCATGTGGCACGGGCCTTACATTGTAAAGAGAGTTTTGCAAAAAGGGGCCTACGAGTTGATTGACTACGAAGGGAATCCCCTGGATAAGCCCCGAAATGGGCTTTACTTTAAAAATATTATGCATGAATTCCAGGCACTCTATTTTTTGTACATACGTGTGCTTTAGCAAGTGTGCTGTGTGTGCATTTTTTCATTTTTTTTGTCTTGGTGTGTCAGCGTGATTTCCGCTTATTGTGTCTTTTTGCTTCTTGGATAGATGTCTGGTTCGCCTTACATTGGTTTCGCTGATGGTGCTTCCCGTAGTACACACAACCTATCCTCTGCGACATGGGTGATCTGCAATCCTCATGGTGAGCTAGTAGAGATTCAAGGGGTTTGTCTAGGTTGTATCACGAACAATGTTGCTGAGTATAGTGTTGTGATTGAGTTGCTAGCCGAGACAATTAATCTCGGTATTCGAAAATTGGTTGTGAACTTGGACTCTCAGCTTGTCGTCCACCAGCTCAATGGGTGATATTCCATCAGAGACCATCAAATTTTAAGGTTATATCTACGTGTTAAGTTGTTAGAAAGGGATTTTGATTTCATCGCATATCAACATATTCCAATACAATTTAATACGTAACTGATGCATTAGCCAATTATGTATTGGACAGACATTTGCATAACATGTAATTTAAAATAGCATAAGAAGCATAAAACACAATAAACGTAAGCATATGTTATATATATATATTATATTATATATATATTTATATATATAGATATATATATATATATGTCCAAATGTTTGCACAGCGTGCATCATCAAAAAATAATACATGTTTGTCTTAATACATCCAGAGACAACATGTCTCTCAAAAAATATGCGTGGAAATAAACCCTAGATGACTAATCCCTATGGTGCTCATGATAGCACGTCATTGCTCGCACTAGGCATCTCAAGAATCGGTGGATGCGACTGGGCACCCCCACCATGTGTCTCTGGTACGCTAACGGGACATCTGCTAGTTAAGCATAATCCGAATGCCTCGAGCAATACCCTCAAGGTTCTAGATAAGTGTTCCCCCCTCGGCACCTTCCTCCTGAGGATTTTCCGTAGGCTGTCTCCTCGAGATAGGAGACATGCCGGCTGGTCGCTCTGGGCCAACGTCTGCATACACATATAATTGTTGTTAGAACAAGCATGTATTAACGAAAAAATCATAAAACACAAAATCAGAAAGAGGTCATACCTAGCTCCTCATCCCAATCCTCTCCCTCTGGCAGTGGGAGATCAGGGTCACCTGTGAAGTTAGTCCCTGCATACGGCCAATCCTTGACCACGATCAGTTGGCGGCAGAGAAACCCAAAAAACTCTGGCCTCCAAGACATTTGCTGGCCTCCCCCCCCTCTAGGCATCAGCACTGCCCAACGAGCCATTCTCGACTCTCGAGGCATCGGATCAGGTATGAAGGCCTCTTGGCCCTAAAAGATTGGTAACCGTTCCAAAATGAATGTCACCAGAATAGAACCATACCCAAACTGTTGCAGCTTGCCTCGCTTACCTTTTGTAAGCTGCCTCTTCATGTTGATAGTTACCGTTGTTGCCCAATCAAAGATAGTCGGATTCAGACACTCTGTAGCCAGTATAAGTTGGTTCTTTGTTGCCTCATGGGGTGCCTGCGCCCCCGCAGCTCGTGTGATGGTGAATAACACTGCTTTGAGTGTTAGGTCCTGAATAGTGGCAATATCCACCTTTGAACTTCTGGACCCAAATTGCACCCCTGGGCACACCCGTGCCATCACCTCCTCCATCTTCTCACCAGATGGCCTACCACCTATCAATAGGGGCACAGGCCCTCTACGCGACAGTCCTGTGATGAAGTAGACGTTAGATACATCCAGTTCCAGCACTTGATCTCATATACTGAACACTTGTTCATGTTCATCCCAAAGATTGATCAAGTACCGTAAGAGCTCCGGGTGAGCTCGTAGGTAAGGCATGAGGAAGTATTTCTTTAGCCCGCAATTCCTAAGGGCTTCCATGCAATTTTCGTCTGCTATGGCCAATTCATCCACTCTATCATTCTCCCTTTCCTTCCATTGGATCACCATTTTGTTTGTTTCCCTGCAACCACAAGATCAAAAAACATCAATTAGATCTTTGGTAAACCTAGAAATGCATTGAAATTGCTTTAAAAATGTTGAAATTTGAAAAACAAATGCGCTCAGCCATTGGTGCGACTGTTTTTAAAACAGTCGTGCCCATGGGCGCGGGCCTTTAGAATAAAAAGGCCCATTGGCGCGGGTCCATGCCCAATACCCGCGCCAATGGGCACAACCCTAGTTTTTCAAATTCTCCCCCCACGGGTCGATAAAGCAAGCTAACACAACTAAAAAATGGACTAAAATGGAGTAGGAGAGGATGCCTCTTACCTGGAACTGGCGGCGCTCCAAATCGTCGCACGGATTCGTCGCAATCGTCACCAGAAGATCGCACACCAAAAGCACTACTATCACTCTCCAATGAGGTAAAAGTAAAAAGTAATTTTTGTTTTTACCATTTTCACATGTTTATAGCTTTTTTAACCCTAAATAGGTTTTAAAAGTCATTTTTATGAATATTTTAATATATATTTTTGTCGAAAATGGATTTTAGACTTGTTTTTATGCAGCGACAGGTTTTCATGCGACTTAGACGGTGAAACAAGTTGTATTTTATACTTTTTTCGGACTTGGTAAATACACAAAAAAGTCATTATGGAGTCATCTTTCTGCTCCTTTTTGACTCTCTAAACATGAAAAGAATGCCGAGTTATTCCTTTTGACTCGCTAAATGTAAATGAGAGGTGGTCGTATTTAAACTCTTTTCCGACCGTGTAAAGACGAAAAGATCGTCGAGCCCTTGTCGTTTCAGGCTCGTTAACGGTTACGAAACGACGTGGTTTCAATCGCTTTTTTACTTTTTCGGGTCGAAATCACTAATCATGAAAAGTACTCCTCGATCGTAATGGTCGGGCGGTTATTTCGAGCATTGTTTTATACTTTTTCGGGCTCGAGAGACACAACTTACGAAAAAGGACACCCCTGGAGTTTACTTTTCCACTGTCTTTTCAAGCTCTCTAAACATGAAAAGACGCTGAGTTCTTCCTTTGTCAGACTCGTTAAAACTTAATGACATCGGATTCCGTCGAAATGACGCTTTACAAGCATATGCTATCCCCGTCAAGCTTGTCGTCAAAAATAACCGAGGTACTCACCAGCAATGGTGGGGAAAATGGAACCAGAATCATTGTCGTGTCGGCAGTATGTTGCTCTTGAACATGGCGCTTGTCTGCATTCGTGTCTGGGTGTGGACATCTCATCTCATTTTTCACTTGCCTCCGTGGGTTTGCGTGATCCTGTTTGACCTCTCATCTGCTCGTTGTCTTGTCACCATGACCTTTGATCATTTGATGTCAAATACTGCCAAGTCCACTATCGTGCCACCAATATGTTCAAGAGAAGTTGACCTCTGCGAAATAATCAACCTCCCTCTGATAACTCACATAATCCTGATTCACAAACATATTATCCTCCTCTGTCTCGTGTCGATGATGTGGGAAACACTATGGCCCACCTTTGATCAAGGTCACTTCCTGTCGACTTCAGCTCATTATCCAGGAGGTTGACCTAGAGACTCCCTTCAGGTGCCTTGGAGCCTACATGCCTCAATGGCAGGTTGTTCGTGTTCGACGTGAGGTTTTCATCATTGGCCTCCGATTAAATGATTCTACGGGTGTTCGACGCCGGCTCACTGATTCGCACGCCGTAGATTGTAGCTATAGTACCTTGAGGGCCATTGTCATTATTGGTGGTACCTCTCACGTCTGTTAACAGTTTTCATCATTGACTGGTAATCAGACGATGTTCCTACATGTTCAACTTCGACTCCTATATTCACATGCTTGAACTTGTACTTTGTTCGGATAGAGATGGAACGCAAGACCCTGGATTTTGTCTGTTGGGATCTAGACTGCGATTTTGTGGATTATTATGATTATTACATGACTCATTCACCGGATGGCTCCGACCATGCCTGAGTCTATTTATCGATCCTTACTGGATGGTTGCGTCCATACCTTGGATCTAGATTCTTATGTACTCTGTTATGGATGGCTGCGCCCATACCACATGTATCATGTACTTGAGATATCAGTTGTACTTCTCCACGCAGATTTTCCGGCGGTAGTGTTTTCGGTTGGACATGTTCTTGTAAAGCATTTCACCTGTCTCTCTCTCGGGCCTCATGCTTCAGGGGGCATCTGTTACATAGCAATTTGTCACTGTCCCTGTTACCCCTTCTCCCGCATCTTGGAGGACTCATTCCGGGACCTGTGAGAAGTGACATGACCTGCAAACACTTGCATTACATTCCCCTGAGCATGAACTTCATTTGCCGTGAAGACATCTCCTACAAAAAACCCATAAAAACAACCCCTTTTCCATTGGCGCGGTTTCATAGTGCAGCACTCGCGCCAATGGGGGAAATCCTCTAAAGAGGGCGCACCAGTTGGTGCTCTGTCACAAAGCCGCACTCGCACCAGCCAAAATGGGTGATGTTTTTTAACAAACCAACAGCCGAAGATTCATCCTAACCAACTCCTGGACTGAATCTATCTTGAGTTGGGTGGTTTGGATTCGAATATCCATAGAGGGGAAGTGGTTTTCCACCTCTCATGGAAGCTTCTTAGTGATAAAGCCAATCCCATGAATATTGTGGATGATCCCAACTCCCCCTTCTCTATCTATAAAAGCTTGTCCATTTTCCTTAGGCAAGCTAGTTCCAGAGATTGAGAATTGTCAAGTTACCAAGACCTTCATGCTGCAAGAGCCTTCTTCATTCCCATAAGGCCAAATCTAAATAAGGAGATTCTTGTCCAAATAACCAAGGAGAGAGAGGCCTGTTCCCATTCCCAACAAGCTTTGCAAGACATGTGTTGCTGATCACCCAGCCAAAGGAGGATTTGACATCAGAACTGTGGTTGTATTCTTCTTTGTTTATCAATAATAGACGAATATTATTATGGTTCCACTCTTATTGTTCTTTGTAATGATGATAAGTTATATCCTTTCTGACTAATATATAGTTGCATCTATTGGATTTTATGCTTGTGTTTGTGTCGTTCTTTGTATGTGCAGGTGTCTATTCACGGAGATCGTGGGGATCATGATCTGCCGGAGCAAAGGAATGGGAGCGTCAACTCTTCTACAAGCACTAGCGTTGGAATCCAGGTAGGCCCTCATCATTGTTCTTTAATTTGCAATTAGGAACTTGCGTGGTAGCGTTGTACGATTGTTGCTAGACTCGATCTCGACTAGTAGGGATCGCCTCTGTCCGCAGAGGGGATTTACCTCCACAACATGTATGTATGAGTAAGCTAGAAAGAGTTGAGTTCTAATATCAACCTAGTGCCTCTTTCATTATCAAATTATTACAACATTAAAATTTAACCTTATATTTGAAACCTTTATCTTTTAATGATTAACTTTCTTCCATAAAATCTACAAATATTTTTTAACCTTAATTCTAAATCCTTCACTCGTATAGTTAAATCCTTCATTCATATCCCTCCCACTTGATCATTATTCTATACCCTTTATCCCTTTTCTTAAGCCATTAATATTAAGTGCTCTTTCTATCTTAAACATGAGTTTGCCTCATCCTTTCATCAAGATTAAAGATTCTTAACCCTAACACTATAATTTTGATTCAAATATTTAAGATTTAACCCTTCATCTTTATTATTAGATCTCAATCTTTAATCTTTTACATATTAATTTAAATTCTCACATGTTTTAACTATTGATAATTATTTCTAACTCCTCTCTAACTTGAACATTAACATCTTAACTTTAAATTTCTCGATAGTAAATTTTTAATTATCCTAACCTAAGATCACATCCCTTAACCTCAACCTCAACAAAAACGTTCAACACTATTTTAATTTAAATGCATTCTTCGAACAATTACCTTAACCATTACCAAAAATATTAATCATGTCAAAATGAATTCTTTCAAATATATTTTTCAACTATTTTACTTTTTCACATATAAAAATGCACTCCTAATGCAAAAAACTAATCTATAAAATGTAAACAAAATGTTATTTGATATTACAAAATAAAAATAAAACTAATTTTCTCTATAAAATGTTAATGTTGTCTTTTCAAAACAATGAATAATGACATATCTATAATAGAATCAAATTTCATTGAACAATTATATATTTAAATAAATGCTATAAGGAAGTTTAGTTCTTCGCATTTAAGCTAGAAATATTTTAGAAAAGATATACCTAGAAAATTATAATCTTAGAACTTTTTTCTTATGCAAAAAAAATTAATAATTTTAAATAATAATATAATAATACTAATAATTTATTGATAATTAATTTAATATTAAATTAATTAATATATATTAAAAACTAATATAAAAATTTAACATATTAAGAATTTAATAAACTTCATATAATTTTGTTTAAAAATTTCAAAACTAATTGAAAGTCAAAGTGTTTTGACCAAAGTTATGTCGTTGGGAAAGTGGTATTGATAAGCCATGGTAATGCCCATGGTATTATAACAAAATCTAAATTATTATGACACAGTGCATATATATATATATATATATATATATATATATATATATATATATATATTTATATATATATATATATATATATATATATATATATATGTATGTATAATAATCATATGTATTGTAGGTATAATAATGATAAGTAGAAAGTTAATTTATAGTCTAATGTGCCTCTGGTAGGTATAATAATGTTAAATAGGGTAGGTATAATAATGATAAGTAGAAAGTCAAATTTATAGTCTTGATTTGGGAGGAACTAATAAATTGAGATGTGAAGGGGATAAATTAATTATTGTTTAGTACTAAACACTAGTAAGTTATATTATTGAAATGTTGCAAAAAGACCTTGAAGTTATTGTCCAATCAAATGATTGAAAAAGAAGTTTTATAATAATATTGAAAAATAAATATTTATTTTCAATGTTAAACATTATAAGTTGCATTTATCAATACTAAACTAATAGTGGTCAAAATATTGGTAGAGACTAATAATAAAATGTTAACACTTTTTTATATTTTTAAATAACAAAAGAATTAACACATTTTAATATATAATTAATATAAATAGTTAACATAATCAAGCATGATTAACCTTATTAGATAATTAGTTATATTCCATACTGGAAACTTTTATATATATATGTGTGTGTGTGTGTGCACGTACTAATTTGTATTATGTCTGTGTCTGGTCACAACAAATACCCAAGAGATTTGCTACATTTCTTCATCTGAACTCTTGTTCTTTTAAGTCTATGTCTAGTCACAACAAATACATAAGAGATTTGATACATTAGTCCATCTCAAGAATTGATCCTTTATGTCATGATTTTTGATACATCTTAGGGACTACATAGAAATTCAAGTTTCACTACATGCCTGTACGAGTACATCCTACAATCAATACCTAACAAAAAAACAAATTTTCAATAATTATACATTAGTGTATATTATAACTTTCATCTTGCCATGATCGATTGAGTTATAAAAGTGATCCCCTTTCTTTCCTACACGTAGCACTTACCTCCTTGAGGTTGATATTCAGGGCATAGAATTGGTCCTGTAAAGAAACAACCTATGTAAGTAGTGTCATGGTTTCATCCACTTGTCTGGCCAACCTTCGCTTTCGGTCTTGGACTTCCTCCATCATGAACAATAATTTTCAGTTGGTCCTACTATTTCATATTCATGACGAGCCTATCCAATTGCATTGAATATATATTTTTGAGCATCCATGTACCCCTCTCCTTACACCTGCATTTGGGGCACTTCTCTTTGTTATTGTCTCCAAGTTCTCAGTCTTTGACAAACCACATATTATTTCGCCTAGGAAAGAAAAGAATAGGATGGGGTCCTATTTCTCTTTGAGCCCTCGTTTTCTCTTGAGAATTCAACAACCAACCCTTCCTTTCTCTTGAGAATTCAACAACCAGCTTATGTCTCAATCCCACTTAATTATTTGACTTGGCCAAAATTTGTCTGTGTTTATACCCTAAATAGCTTGCATTTTCTTTCTTAGAGTGAGCTCTAAGTCAACTGTCAATTTGTATGCTGCCCAAATTTACTGGAGGGCTCTACATCTAACCTTCCACAAACCTCACGATATTGTTTAGAGAGTGGTCTACTTGAAAGTCGACCCCCGAGTGTTGTGAAATAGATAAGAAACACATCTCCATGTGAAATAATTGTAATAGCCTCCTCTCGGAAGCCAAAATATATTACAAGGGACATAAATACATAGTTTGGTTACACATTCATAGACATCTTCATTCCCTCATCTTGTCCAAGAACCCCAATTACACATGAAAAAAGTCGAGAGAGAAATACGAACCTATAATCTTATTACACAATTGAGGAGAGTAAGTTTATCAGCATGGGTGAAATCTCTCCATGGGACTTGCCAAATCCGCTGGGAGAGTCTTCTGTTTTCTCGAATGAATTGGGATCCCAATTTGAATTTGGCAAGGCATGTCAAGGTGTGAGAGAACAATTTGTGAGTTCAATTTTCTTACTCTTGATCTCACATTTGTTCCATTGGTGTGGAACATAACTCTTCATAAGTGCCTTCAATGTAGATTTGATCATCGCCATGTTCGAGAGGCTTGGAACTAGACTACATCATGTCCTTTGCCATGTGTGGTTTCAATGTGGATGGTGTAAAGTACCACTTGCATGCATTGAACAAACATGGGGTGCGATAACCTTTCTGAGGATTTCTAAGGATGTTGAATAATTTTATTTTATTTATTTATTTTTTATTATTATTATTATTATTATTATTATTATTATTATTGGTGGAATGTCCTCTAAGATCCTTCTTATTCTTTTTAGTAGGTTCTCTAAAAGTTCCTTTTCATTAATGTTGGATAATGATGAGTGACTCCACTAAGATGTTTGTTACCTATGAATCTTTGGCTAATATAAGTCCTTGTAACAATCCATACATTTTTTCATGGTTATTCTTCTTTTGATCCAATCCCCATGTTTACTTCTTAACTACTATCCCCATACATACTTCTTAACTAAAGATCCATTGACAAATATTTTTAAAAACTGATTCTTCTAATATTGAATGTTCTTTGGGATAATTTAATTTCCCAAAAATGACTCTTATCCTCAACCTCTTCTCATGAGATTTAAACATGAGATCTGGTCTTAAACATTAAACCCTACACAAACAATATAATATACAACTCATAGATATGAATAATTAAATTTCTATACTTCCTTATTTACATCACTCTATAATTTACCTTTCTTAAATTTTTAAGAAAGGTATGAAAATTATTTTGATACAAATATACAAAAATATTCTTTGATATATACAAAGACCCAATTAGAAAAATATCTTTGATATATACAAAGACCCAAATAGTTTTCATAAAATATTTTCATTGTGTTCTTCCTTACACGTTACCTATCTGGCTTCCAGACTGTTACGCGTACCCTGGCTTTTATACTGTCTGCTGGTGAACCCTAATTGGAGGATTGTGATGTACATTATTGATCATATTTTTATTACAGTTGCTGATCTGTTTACAATACCAACGCCGCAGGCAGTAGTTGGAAGCAGCGTCTAGAATCACTTGTTTCAACCCCTCTGCTTCGATCATTTCTTTCACCTCCTTTGTCGGCAGAAATTTTCAGAAAAGCAAAATTAAAACAAAAGTCCATGAAAACCTTTTGACCGAATCCATAAAAACAAATTTCAAAAAAGATGATTTGATTACATACCTGTGCAATCACAGTGTTGACAATGTGGCCATCGGAGGAGATAATATTTGAAGTATTTGAATGGACTCCAGGCCTTCATCAGCTGTCCTAACAACTCAGGCCGGTTCGAACAACACAATGATTATTTAAATAATAAAAATATACTATTTAAACCATCTCAATATTGGTAGTGCAAAATGTTTCCAAGATTCCACTATAAATTGTAATTCTTTCCTCTTTCCCTTAATTAGCAGTTTTAAGAACAGTGGTGGGTTAAGAAAAGAAACGGAAATTTGAACGACCATAATATTGTTCGTTAATTTATTAGTTTTAGGAAAAAATTACTGATTTACGGTTTTTTTAATAGTTAATTTCCTTTACTTCAAATATTTCATTGTTTAATCAATTTATATATATTTAAACATAAAATTGTTTATCTTAATTTCAATTATAGTAATGAATGGAAAATTTCTCGTAAAATTCTATATATAATATAATATAATTTAAATAATTTAATAATAGAGGAATGGTAGAATTATATAGGTGTAGTATAATTTATAGAAGAAATAGGGACCATCTCTCTCATATATGCGATATCCATTCAATGTTATCTGACCAAAGGGATGGAAAGGCATGCAAGCAGAAGAGGCTTAGCCACTGAGCTTAGTAGTGTCTTCGGTGAGGATTGACGATAGTATCCTAAAACAAAGACACCTTCGTCTCCTCGCTTGATAGTGAAATCCCGAAATCTGTATTAGTTTTATACTGGGGAGGCATATGTCGTTTGAGGCCTGTGACAGACTCGAAGACCGACATCTCCTGGTTTATTCAAAGGGCTGTTGTTGGTGAGACCCTGAAGCGGTTATGGAACAACAAAGCTGCCTAGCCTAAGATAAAGGTATGTATTCAAATGATTAATGCACAAAAGGTTGTCGTTTAATGGGTCTGGGTAAAATTTCTTAAGCCTAAACAAAATCTTGTTTACTAGGAATCAAATTCACATACGTTTGTAAAAACAGGAAGTAGTACAGGGTATGTATGTCTATCTTTCCCAAGGGTGATGTATAATTGAATGATGTAACAATGTTGTGTATATCTCTTGGAATTCCCACGTCGTTGGTTATATCGATTTTATTCTCCATTTCCTTTCTTATTCTTACAGCCATATGCATACTGGTCCGCATTTACAAGACACACACTACGCACTCCTCTCATGGCCCGAATGCCAGTCTGCAATAACCTTATAGCTCTCTCATGTCCTTCTTTTTTCCCGATAGAAACTCCATGTTTACAGTCTCATGCCTTAAACACATTCTAGTATAACTGGACTCACAATTTCTTCATGTCACAACCTTGCAAAAGCTTCGCCATTAGAATTTTCTATAGGTGGTGTCTTGCCAGGGTTGGTATTCCATTTGCTGCTGTGAGGGCCCTCAGTCCTGAACCTACTCGGAGGGTGGTCTATGCACTCACTGGTTTTTCCAGGGATGTGAGGTAGCCGGATTCCAATTCCGGGTCTTTCCGAGGGTGTTATTAAAATTGTTTATTTTTAAAACATCAATGTTCCAACTAGCTGGAGCCCGTCTAAGGTGACAGGGGTCCTTATCCTTGCACTTTGCACACTCTCCCTAAAGTCCTCCCCTGTCCCTCCTATGTGTTATCTTACTATTTTCAGACTGTTATTCTCTCTGGTTCCAAGGTGTTATCTTCCCAAATTAGGTTCTCAATTTGGCGACGTTGACATTCTCTTGGGTGGCGAGTTCCAGGTGGGTTGAGGCATGGGAACTGCCGCGACTGTAAGTGGTCAAGTGAATTTTTATTGCTTGTAGTAGTCTATTCGAGTAGGAGGGATGAATTAATTCCTGGGGGATGTACCTGCTACACCATAAATCTTGCTTGGCGACATTGACATTCTCTTAGGAGGTGGTCTCCAGGTGGGTTGGGGCGTGGGAACTGTCCCGATTGTAGTAAGACGGGTGAACACTTACTTCTTATAGTGTGTTGTCTTGGTAGGAGGGATGTCATTAAGTCACGAGGGGTGTACTTGCTAAACCTTAAATGCCAATGGACTCTTTCAAGTCTGACACCTCTCTACATGAGGCCTTCATCCAAGCCACGATGGAGGTTGAGTCACAACACCACGCAAACTTGGGCATGATTAGGAATGTGGCACACTCCCCTCAGCTAACAACCCTGTGTGACAGAAGGAACATGTGGGTAGATGCCGATTGTCAGTTAGAAAATAATTTGGAGGAGGAGAAAAAAGGTGGTGGAAGACGGGGTGGAAAAAACATCGTGCTATCAAGGTTACAACACCTACACCTATACTTTCATTTGGCCATGATGTTCTCCTCGATAGAGTAACAATTCTCCAGAAGAGGGCCTTAGTGGGTATGTGGTATTTTTAGAGATAGAAGAAGCGGAGATGAGGTAGTGGCTGGCAAAAAAAAGGAAATTCTTGCTGGGATATGTTCCCACAGTGGTAAGGCTAATGGGAGGCTGGTATAGTTTCCATTTTCTGAGCGAAGAGGATCTAAGGAAAATCATAGCATTGTCATGGGTCAAGGATTGTGGATTTCTGGCAATGTATGCATGGTATGTGGGCTTCAATTTGCCAAATGCCCCAAAACAAGCTTATCTGGGTCAAATTGCCCAGATTACCTTTTGAATTTTGGACGAAGAAAGTATTTACTGATATTGGCAATGCCATTAGTAAATTCATATATGTTGATCCACGATGTATGGGAGCCAAGGATAAAAGGATTGCTTGGGTCCTTATTTAAAAAGATTTGGGCGAGGCTTTCTCAGATCACATTGAATTAAGGTGGGAGGACATTAACCTCACATAGCACATGGATTTTTTGGGATTCCTTTTCGATGCCTCAATTGCCACCAAACTGGACACTTAATAGCTAACTATCCTAAAGGAAAAAGTGGGTGGTGACCTTCGTGGGAGCGTAAAGGGACTCATCATTAACACTAGAAGGAGAACAAGTCGAAATGCTTTTCTCCACGTCATGGTTTTGCCACGAATCAGGATGGAAACATATCAAGTTCAGGTAACTCCATTCACACTAACCAAGTCTTTTTTGAGCCGTCTCCTCACTTTGTAAAAAATGTCTCTGCCCCTATTCATGTACATTACTCCTCCTCGACGTCAGAACAATCCAGGACTCATATTGCTACCAACTCTCCATATCGGGAGCATCACTAGTTCCTTTCCACCCCGGCTATGCCTTAGCTATCGATACTGTCACAACACACTGTGGTTGACATTCCATCTACCTCATATGCCACGTATACTCAAGATCAAAGGCTCCATTCACTGGCTACACAACCAACCTCTCGCATTGCTAAGTCTCCCTCACAAAAGTCTCCGGCCTCATCACCTAAAAACTTTGTAGACAATGACCTCGACTTCCTACTCCAAAAGAAGACCCTTGATCTAAAATCTCTCACTATTCATAAGCCAAAGGGTTCCGGGTCCCCTGTAATAAGCTCCTCATCTATCGGGAATATAATTGTTAGGTGTGCAAATAACAAAGGCAGTAGACATCTCAGAGGAAGCCCGCGCCAAACACATACAACCCTGACAAATTCACCATCCCTCATAGATATCCCCATTTCTTCACCCATCTCTCCTAGGGAACTTATAGCATGTATGCCCTCTAATAGGCTTAAATGAACTCCATTCTCTCTTTGAATATTAGGTGTTTGGGGGCCCTTCCAAAATTCCTCGCCTTAAGAGACCTGTTTCTTTCATCTCATTCCAATATTATTCTCATTCAAGAATCAATGCATTCTGCATCTAAAACTATTGACTATTTTCGGATGATGTTTCCGACTTGGTATATTGTGGCTACTGATGCCACTGGTAGATCTGGGGGTTTAGGAGCTTTTTGGGACCACAGATGGGCAAATCTGAAGGCCTTTTCCTGTTCGGCAGGTATTTTTCTAGCTGGAAGCATCAGAGGTATCCTTGGAAGAACGCACATCCTTAATGTTTATGCTCCTTACAAAGAATGAGAATGTTTATGGGATATAATGGAGGCATATGGGATCCTTCATTCATCTTCTCTTATTTTGGTTGGGGAGCTTAACTATACCACAAGGATCGAGGAGCTATGGGGGCAATCCAAGGTGGTAGATAAGATGGCACAAAAGCTTAGGGACATTATTTTTTCCCATGATTTAGTAGATATTTGGCCACTGAATAATGCCCCCACCTGGGATAATGGAAGAAGTGGCAATAATTATATAACGAAGAGACTTGACAGATTCCTTGTACATGAAAATATGGTGGAAAATATGGGGGATGTAAGATCCCACATTATTGAAAACTATGTATCAGATCACTGCCCAATTACACTCTTTTGGTGCAATACTGATATTAGAGTTGGCTTGCCTTTTAAGTTTAATAGAGTTTGGCTTGAAGATATAGATTTTGAATCACTTATCCGATCACACTAGCTGGAAAGAAGTGATACAGAGAAATATCTTACACTCACAGAAAGGTTCATAAGTAGGCTTTGAAACCTTAAAAAATAAGTAAAAACATGGGAGTAGAAGAAGAAGGCAAGTCTAAGAATGGAATTGATAAAAATAGAGGAGGCCTTAAAGCCACTGCATAGCCAAATGGCCACCACTCCCTATCTGCCAAAGTAAGGGAACAAATCCATGCTCTCGAGTTGAAAAAGAAGATTATTCTTCAAGTAAGAGAGACGACATGGCGATTGAAGAGCAGAGCCACCTGGATTCATGAAGGGGATAAAAAACTAAGTTTTTTCATCACTTTTCCAATCATAGAAGGAAACAAACACAATTTTGCAGATGACTGATGGTGAAGGGAACTGTTATAAGAAACAATGGGAAATTACAATGTTGGCAGTATCATATTTCCAACAAGCATATAAAAGAATGGAAGTGGAGGAAGCAGATTCACAGGTGTAGGCAGTAAATGAATATCCTACAATGTTTCGTGAGGAGGATAATATGGAGTGGTATAAGGATGTTAAGGTGGAGGAATTGATCCAGGCTATCAAATAGATGATAGGAGACAAAAGCCCAAGTCCAAATGGATGGACTGTGGAATTATTTGTCCACTTCATAGACATCTTTCAAGAGGACCTTCTACAGATAATAGAAGAGTCTAGAATGAAGGGAATCATACATTGTCATTTAAAATCTACCTATATCTCCCTTATTCCAAAGAAAACAGAGGCGGTCACCTTTGTTGATTATTGCCCAATTTCCCTCTGCAATCTTATATATAATATTATCTCCAAGATGATAGCCAACAGAATCAAGGTTTCTTTATCAAAATTCATCTCACCAGAGCAATATGGATTTCCTAATAATAGAATAATCCATGATGCTATGGCAGTTGCTCAAGAATGCATGCACAGAATCAAGACAAAAAAGGTGAATGCAGTAGAAATGAAGGTGGACCTTAAAAAGGCATATCACTGCCTAGATTGGGGTTATTTAAGACTGGTCCTTCATAAAGTTGGCATAAGAAAAAACATGGTAGAATGGATTATGGGATGTGTTCGTCAGCTCGATATACTGTGATAATTAATGGATACCCATCAAGCTTCTTTGATGCAAGCACGAGACTTAGAGAGGGGTGTGCTTTATGTAGAAATTCCCACTGTAGATCAACAGATTATGCAATATACTAAAGCAAAATACAAGATCTACTTCTACAACAAACTTTACGAAAGCTTAATCGAATTGAGCAAGATCAATGAGAACACATATAACTGAGAATGAGAAATCAATCACACATAACACAGAAGAAATAACCCGGGGAAAGCCTCAGCCTAAA
>APFE031168942.1:0-24890 GCA_000404065.3 Pinus taeda | reverse complement strand
ACATCAGCGAACTAAGTTAGATCCAAAGTCTAAAAGGTATATCTTTGTTGGGTATGGTGTTGGAACAAAGGGATATAGATTGTGGGATCCTACTACCCACAAAATCATCATCAACAGAGATGTAAAGTTTAATTAATCCTCTCTTGTACAATTAGATGTATATAGTAGATTGACACATGATGATGTATCTGACTTTCAGCACATTCAGTTTGATAGCATTTCTAATGATAGTCATGATGACCATAGTTTAGATACTAGTCATGAACAGGTTTCAGAATTAGAACATGAACAGGGTTCAGGTATAGATCATGAACAGGGCTCAGAGACTGATCATCAAGAAATTCCTACAGATGGTAGTCAGCGAATCAAGGAAGCGCCAGAAACATCCTTAAGGAGGTCGACAAGAATCAAACGGCCACCGAGAAGGTATGATGATTATGTCACTTCTGTTGCATTTACTGCTAATGACAATGAACCTCTGTGCTATCAGGAAGCAATAGAAGGTTCGAAAAGTGACAAGTGGAAAGCAGCCATGAAGGACGAAATGATGGCCTTCAATAAGAACGGCACATGGGATCTGGTTGAGCTTCCGAAAGGCAGGAAAACTGTGGAGTGTAAATGGGTCTTCAAGCTGAAACGAGGTGTGAATGATACGGAAGACAGGTACAAAGCGCGATTGGTTGCAAAAGGGTTTTCTCAGAAAGCTGGTATTGACTTTCATGAGATTTTTTCGCCAGTGGTTAAAATTGTTTCAATTAGAATTATGTTAGCATTAGTGGCTTTTTTTGATTTGGAGTTGCAGCAGTTAGATGTTAAGGCTGCATTTCTACATGGTGATTTAGATGAGGAAATATATATGGAACAACCAGAAGGGTTTGTTCAGTATCGCAATGAGAAATTTGTCTGCAGGCTCAAGAAGTCATTATATGGCCTGAAGCAGTCACCTCGGCAGTGGTATAAGAAGTTTGATTCTTTCATGTTCAGTCAGAAATATGTTAGAAGTGAATATGATCATTGTGTTTATTTTAAACAATTGAAAAATGGCATATTCATTATCTTAGTATTGTATGTTGATGATATGCTTTTAGCAAGCAAAAGCATAGAATAAATCAACAGGTTGAAGGCTAAGATGGCAAGGACATTTGATATGAAAGATCTAGGAGCAGCAAGACAGATTTTGGGCATGGAGATTTTCAGAGACGGGAGAAATGGTAAGCTATGGCTATCACAACAGAAGTATATTGAGAAAATACTTTTGAGATTTGGTATGAATAATGTGAAGCCTGTGTCAGTCCCTTTAGCTTCCCATTTTAAGCTTTCTTTGAGTTTATGTCCTAATACAGATGAAGAAAAGGATTATATGTCTCGAATTCCATATGCGAATGTAGTAGGGTGTTTAATGTATGCGATGGTTTGTACTCGACTAGATATTTCACATGTAGTTGGGGTTGTCAGCTGGTACATGGCAAATCCGGGTAAAGAACACTGGTCAGCGGTGAAATGGGTGCTTCGGTATTTGAGAGGCACAAGTAGTTATTGTATCACTTACAATAAGAGTAGTGAATTTGTTTGCGGATATGTTGATTCCGATTTTGCAGGTGATTTGGATAAGAGAAGGTCAACTTCAGGGTACGTCTTTACTCTTGCTTGCAGGTGGAGCTATCAGCTGGATGTCAAAGCTACAGAATATTGTTGCTTTATCCACTACTGAAGCAGAATACATTGTTGCTTCTCATGCTTGCAAAGAAGCGATTTGGTTGAAAGTTTTGTTTGGTGAATTTGGTAGGTTGCAGGACAGCATCAAGTTATTTTGTGACAGTCAAAGTGCAATACATTTGGCTAAGAATCCGGCCTATCATAGTAAATCAAAGCATATACCGATCAAGTACCATTTTGTAAGATAGGTTATCACTGAAAGGGGAGTCTCTCTTGAAAATGTGCATACAAAGGAGAATTGTGCAGACATGTTCACGAAACCAGTTTTGTTAGAGAAGCTACGCTGGTGTTTGGCTTCTCTTGGCTTGCAGAAAAGATAAAATAATAAAGAAACAGGGCATCAGGCTAATTGTTGTCGAGGCGGAGATTGTTGAGATTTTCTGTTTTATGTAAAATAGGGAAAAATCTCAGTAGATGACAACAATAGGAATTTGTTGCTAGATTAGCTCCAGGTTGTTGGGAGGGAGTTAATGCATCCTAAATTTGATGTGAGAGGATTTATGAGGCAGTTAGATTCTCTTTACTATAAAACAGAGATCCATACGGATTGTTTGAGGAGTGAGAGTCTGTGAGGATTTGATTAATTATGTAATCTCTTGTTTGATTAATAAAGATTGCCGATGCCTATGTTTGGTGGACGTAGCCCAGATTGATTAAGTGAACCACGTTAAACCTCTGTGTTTCCTGTGCATATTTTTTAATCGTTGTGTATATACTTTTATGTTCGCTGTGCATCTGATCTCCAACAATTAAAACCAAAAAATGCTACAACAATCTATAAATTAAATTACGCTACACGGAACAATTTTGTTAAGTTACCATGCACAATCAAACTCTATAATTGCAATTTTAATAATTGTTTCTTAGTTTTGAACTTTTTATAACATGGTCTGTTGGTTGCGATTGATTAATGTGTCTCCACAGAATTGGGAAAATCGTGACAAAGACTTTCAACTCTGAATTTCATGTTATCAAATTACAATGTTGCAAGTGATAGCCATTACTTTCACAGTTTGCCATCTGTGTCAACCTCTAGTTTTTCTGTTTAGGCTCAAAGGCTTTTGACATCATTAAATATTACATTTGTCCGGTAAGGGTCCTGTGATTTGGGCATTTTGGAATTCGGCCCACAAGTGGTTTTTCAAATAATAATATTTTCTTCAATGGTTAAATAATTTGCCCATCTCGGTAAGCACATTAAACACTGAGTTTTATATGTGAGGATCTCCCGAATTCTCTCATTTCTACGATACGTTATAAAATTATATTTTCTATCTTAGAATCTAAAACATTGCCCTCTATGATAGGATTTGGATAAGTATGACTTTTAAATTTTAACTATAAAATCTGTAAAGATATTATATACTTTTATATGAATTATAATAACATTATTTTTGTGTCTTAGAATAAAAAAACATTGCTCTCTATGATGGGTTTTGGATAAGTATGACTTGTAAAATTTTAACCATGGAATATGTAAGGATATTATGTATTTTTTATTGAATAAAATGAGATTATTAATTTTAGATAATTTTAAAATTTAATTAGAATCTATAAGATATTTTGTACGTATATTTTATTTATTTTAAAATTTTATTAATTTGAATTTATAATAAAAATAATTCAACTGTTATAATGTTTTGATTTATTAATTTATTATCCACTACTAAATAATAATAGTAGTATATTGTTATTACTAAATTATAGTATTTCAAAAGATGAGTAAAGATTAAGAATAAAAAGTTTAATATTTTTATATTATACTAAATTAGAATTTAATAGTGTCAAAAATTGGATAAATTAATAATAAAATTTAACACTTTTTTATATAGTTAATATAAAGTTAATGTAATTAAGTATGCGAAACTTTCTTAGATTAATTAGTATTATTCATAATATAGTAAATAACTATAATATATATATATTTTAAGGTGCTTACTAATATGTGTTTGTCATAACAAATACGTAAGAGATTTGTTACGAGTACATCCTACAATAACTACTTGAAAAAAATTGAAATTTATAATAAGCATACATCAATGCATATTATAACTTTCCTCTTCCTATGGTCGATTGAGGCATAGAAGCGATCCCCTTTCTTTTCTGCTTGCAGTACTTTCCTCCTTGAGGTTGAGATTCAGGGCATAGATTTGGTCCTATAAAGAAACAACATGTGTATGTAGTGTCTCGGTTTCATCCACTTATCTGGCTAGCCTTCCCTTTAGGTCTTGGACTTCCTCCATCAAGTTAGTAATAGCTTACTGTTGCTCCTACTGTTTCATATTCATGATGGACATATCCAATTGCATTGAATCCCTTTTTTTAGCATCTGTGTATCCCTCTCCTTATCCCTGGATTTGGGGCACTTCTCTTTGCTATTGTCTCTAAGTTATCGGTCTTTAACATGCCACATATTGATTTGCATAGGTAAGAGAAAGAAAGGATGGGCCTTTGTTTCTCTCCAACCCCTCCCTTTCTCTTGAGAATTAACCAACCAACTTGTGTCCTGATCCCACTTAGCTGTTTGACTTGGCCACAATTTTCATGTGTTTATACACTAAATGGCTTGCATTTTCTTTCTTAGAGTGAGCCCTAGGTGAGTTGTCAATCTTGTATGTTGCCCAAATTTATTGGAATGCTCTAGTTGAGACCTTCCACGAACCTCACGAGGCACACACCTCCACCCTCAAAGTAATACCATGATTCATCTCCTTTTGAGGAAGTCTAGAATCCACTACAAAATCAAATCTACATCCAATGTCCAACGTTATAATCTCGCACCACTTGTCCTCTCAATGAACAATTACTGGCTCATTGTTTCAATGTGCACTCCCAATGTGCATCTAATTCTATCTAGTAATGCTAATGACCAAAACAAATCCATCCCCAGTCTTCCCTTCTCTACTACATAGTCCCTCGGGCAATTCGGTCAACCCCTTGCATGCAGTCACTCACCTTCCACATTCCACTGGCACCCCCATCTTGGGAAATCCATCCCTTAGCAAGGCTTCCTCGCATTGGAATATACAAAAACCAAGACATATACCTACCTCAAAACCATTATACTAGTCATAACATTCTCATGGCAATCAATGGACACTATTGGGTACTAGTATCCCACAATGTCCGTGTTCATGAATGCTTTGCTAGGAGACTGATGCATTTTCCAATTCTTTTTGTTGTTGCAAATTCTTGTAGTCAATTTCAATCACCCAACCAGGAATTTCATGCATTCCTATACCAAGCACATAAATTCCATTATATTTAAAATAAATTGAAATAAATTCACATCATACCTCATTGGTAGCTCGTCAATAAGGTACATTTGCAATCATGTTCACTTCTTGTCACAATAAGTCAAACTATCATATTTGACCAAATCAACATGTATAAAAATATCACATTAGGTTAGCTCAAAACATAACCATCGTAGATCAAAATTATAAATCAGAATCGTACATCACATGTAATCATCATAAACCAGAATCATAAATCACATGCATAATAAAATTGAAGTAAAATATCGATACTTATCCTTTAATTGATCCTTACTTCTACCTTTTTTCTTATTTCCTACACACACCAGATTGGTTTCTACACCCAACAAACACCGATTGCCTTCTCCTCAACCAGGTGCACATATACATAGTGTGCATCACACACATATGACCACACATGACATACAACTCCATGCAATACATGCACTTACACCCAGTGTATACAATACAATACATACGCCTACATCCAATGCATAACATAATACATACACCTACACCTGGTGTACAACACAACACAATACATCTATACCCGATGTACAACACCACATAATACATGCACCTACACAATGAACATACCTAGTACCACATGCCCTCAACACAGCATGCATGACATGCACACAATACAACATGTGCACAAGTACCATATTTACAACATGTACACAGTACCACCTATACACCACACCACCTTCACAATGTGTGCACATCATCACATGTACATGGCACCACCTGCACAACGTGTACACGACGCCACATTTACACTACACCACTTGTACAACATGTACATAGTACCACATGCACGACATGTACACGACACCACATGTACACAACGCCACATGCACGACATGTACACAACACCACCTACAAAAAAAACCACTTGTACAACATGTACACAACACCACATGCACACAACACCACTTGTACAATCAGGCACACCACACCGTATGTAGATAGCAACACATGTACAACATGCACATAACACCACATGTACATAGCATCATCTATACACAACGCCACATATCCAACACACATAGAGCACCACATGCATACAACATTGCATATCCATCATGCACACAGTACAATATGTACACATCACTATATATCCAACATGTACATAGAACCATATATACCCAACACTGACTATGCAACATTCATAAAAAACTATATGTACTAAGACCCTGTACATAATATTGCATAAACAACATGTACACACACTACATATGCACAATATTGCATGCACACAATCATCGCAAATGAAACATGTAAAACATGTATGACATATGCACAATAGTAATGCCACACATCTGAAACCACGCTACCTCTACCAAGCAAACTTGCTTCCAGCGTCTTATCCATGCTTGTCCCAACATGCTACAAACCACACTAATTTTATTTCGCTAATGTATCCCTTGGTATAGCTTGTCCATAACATAGACATAATATAATCACATAATATCAACTCATAAACACATGATACTTACCTCATATATTTGTTATGACTACTCTTCCACTTGATTTCTCATGAATTGGGAACTTATTTATGTCATTCACCCCTGTAAGCAATCACTCCTCCACAAGAATGATTCCTGAAAACCCTATCAAACAGTGACACAAGTACATACATACATGCATATATATAATCATTAGTGTAAAACAATCATCATCTTGCCAGACAACAACATATATACACACATACATGTATAAATATATAAACATCAACATCATCATGATCATAACATGATTACCAAATAACACAAGGTCTAGATTAAGAGAACTTCCTTATTCATGAAAAATATTGAGAACCATCGTTCCCAACTTAGTCAAGCCATCCCACATCTCAGTTCCATTTACTTTACCTTTTCGGGTACCTTCCTCCTGACTATTTGCCATCATCCATTTACACCAATGCACCCAATCAGTTCAATTGGTTGTCACAGTCTTACCCTCCACTGTGCTTACTCAAGCATAGAGCTTCATCTAAATCTTACATTACCTTTCGGGTACCACACATCTCTCCCGAGCTCCATCAAATTTCCTCTTTCCCAAATAATTCCCAAGACTCAAAACATAAAAGTCAAGACAAGAAACATCTAAAATAAAACCATGAAATTCAATAACAATATGGAACCACAACAAAGTGGAAAAGCCTTGGACCAGACATAAAAAAAAGCACAATCAAGCTCAACAATTCATAAAATACCAAAAGTACACGACTGGAAACAAACACCATGACTCAATCCCCATGGTTCCCAAGGAAAGCTAAACCTGAGCATTTTTCAAAATTTCATGGAAATTTCTTTTTCCATGCAATCCCCTGCATGATACTGCTATATACCCATAAATGTCAATGCATAAATAAATATAACAACATACTTGTTACCTTACCTTGTTGTGCCAAGCATGTTGCTTGCAACTGAACACATCCATGCCCTCTCTCAAGGGACTCCAATTCCCTTGACAAATCCACCTGTAACTAGAGTTTGGCTAATATAACTGTCAAGTATATGTTCATGAATATAACACATATCCACATAATGTCAAACAAAATCAAGGTTAAGAAGACTTCCTGTGTGCAAAGTACTCATTCACTTGGAATTAGGGTTTCCAAACATAGGTAAAAGTATTATTGCCCAATTCCTTCCATTTACCTTTTTACCTTGTTGCAATTGAGGCTTACTATGGGCTATTACATCACCCAACTATTAGTTATGTAAACACATCAACTGATATCCTGTCACGCTAATACTAAGCATGTTTCCTACAACTGTTTACACATGTCAACCAAATATTCCAGATATCAAGACAATCATATCTATCAATTTGAAATCAACCTTTACCAAGACTAACAATCACATCATAATCCATTATCAACTCAGAGTTATTACACATAATGGTACAACTATCACCTACTATAATCAAGTACATATCAACTGTCTCGACACATAAGTGTTAGTAAAATCATCATAAAACAAGATTTGGAACACATACTCATATTATGCAACTCACTAAAAACTCAACCAACTTGCAAACATACCATGTTAAATAAATCAACTAGATGGCATAATAGACACCAAACACTCAACACCAAATAGACGACATAATCAAGAATGAAGCACCAAGTATACTACATAAGCAAACTCCTACCTTAGTGTATCTCAGGGGAGGCTATCTTGTCTGCATAATCAATGTAGTTAGCAAGGTATGCCTTTACAACTTGTCAAATCAAATATAAATAAGATCACGATATCCATAAAACTAACTAACTATCATGTTGTCATCATAAACTCATAAGAATTTATCATTGATGCATAACAAACACATGTACAAAGTCATCACAAATATGTCGTCTCATACTTGAATATCGAAACCATAACCATCTGCATAGCCCAATCCAATTTAGCATGATACATATAATATCAAGATATTAATGTTATAACCCTAATCGTCAAGTTAACTAACATATAATAGCAACAAGTTAACCTATAACATACTCATCAACAAATATAACCTAATCATCAAGCTAATTATAATAAAACATCAACACCAATGCATACAACCACTTGTTATTATCATTCTTGACTATCTGACACATGTGCTTATGACTATACTAATCAACTAGCATCTATCATACATGTAACCATAACAAGAGTAAAATTAAAGGCATACATACACATAACCATAATTCATATAACAATCCTTGACTTACATACCTACATGCCAAACATATAATACATGTATGACGATCTAGTCTTAACCCAAAGTCCCATGCCACAACCTAATTATGATGATCTGCATCTCCTGTTCTATCTTAGCCAACACATTATCATCATAACAACCAATATCACAATGATGACTTAAATTGCATATGATGACTTCACAAGGAATGTTTTCCCTACTATTCATGCATAACTATAACCAAGACCATACATGCATAACAACTGCATAATCAACCATTCACACATGAAGACATACTCCATGACAACACCTTCAACCTTCACATGAAGGCATGGCTACAACCATGATCGAACCATGCAAATGCAACAAACACATGGTCTACATGCATAAGGAACATGTATGCAACCAACATGAAATCATGATAAACACACAATCTAAGGAGAGCACAACCACGCTTTGTTACCACTCTGTAACACCCTCCTCCCACATCTACCCAAGCAATTGGCCAGCCGGGGTAAACATGAAAGAAGAGGCCACTGTGATATGATTTGACCTCCTAAGTCACGTTAAGGAAGTGGAACCGAAGGAAACACACCATAAAGACATTAATCATCAGCTACAGGGCCCTTAGGAACCAATCCAATATTTTGGACAACTTCCTTGGGGTCCCACCGATATTTTGGACAACTTAAGCCTCAGTCACTCCCATGCTATAGGCATGAGGGTGACCATAAACCCAAAGCCGTTCTCATATTCTTACCTACCAATTAATAGAGACCAAACTGCTAGTGTTATGCCAGCGACTTTGGGATTTGAGCCACTTTTTCAGGCCCAGATCCCAGGTCACTGCCCATAATTGATCCATATTTTCAAATCAGTAAAATAACATGGAAAGGATAGTACTAAAGTAAATACTTTCTCAAGACCTTGACTGGACCCTTACTAGCCACAATAGGAATTTCGTCAAACATATTGCAAGCGTGTAATCTATAGGTGTAATTAACAATTCTGAGCGTAGGGGTCTCATACTTATTCGAGATTCACTATGAAAGATTGTTTCCTTATCACTTTAACTGTCGTTCCATCCATTAGGTCATAGATACATTGTTCATTCATTCACAAGTAAAAACATGATGAGATCCATATATAGCTGTTGTCATAAAACACATATATAACCAAAATAATAGGGACAGAAATATCAATGAAATCACATCCATATACATCACATATAATCCATCATAATACTCATAGAAATACCAGGAGAAATAACCTTTCATTACTGATGAAAAATCCAAACCCGAAACGGGACTTCCATGTTCCACCTGACCATAGAATGGATGAGCTAAATATCTCTTCAACCGTTCACCCCTGTGCCATATTCCAAGCATGAATGTGGGATCTCATAGAACACATCGATCAAAACTCATCTAGGGCTTCCAGAGGCCATCCACTTCAACCCATCAAATAGTGATTCCACCTCACGGTCAAACATCACCAGAACCATCATCAGATTAGACTCTATCTAAGCCTTCGAGGGCTCTAGAGAGTCTGTTCCAACTCGGCTTCCAGGAATAATAACTCAACCCACAACTGCTGCTGAGATCCAGAGCATTTGTCCAACCAAGGCTTCTAGGACTAGTATCTCAACCCACCAAGGTCTTCTAGAGCATGTGTCCAACCAAGGCTATGGGACTAGAAACTCAACCCAAGTTGTTAGACGGCTTTTAGAGCATTTATCCAACCAATACTTCAGGACTAATAACTCAAACCAAGCCATTACAGGGCTTGCAAAACATTTGTCCAACCAAGGTCGTGAACTAATAACTCAACCCAAGCTAAGAAAACATGAGAACCAACTAGAAAGAAAAGCAAATAAACCCACAACACCATGGAAAATGGCAAGGCTAGGAAAATCCACTATCAATCTAGGCAATCCTCCATGCCAGTGATAGATCATGACCAAGATACCAGATGCATGTTCCACGCATGCCAAAAATAGTGAGGAAAACATACATGCAACTCGATACCTACAAGAAAAACCCGTTGCGGGTGTTGATACTGATTCCCTCTTGTGCTTTCCTGCTCTTTCTTTCCCTTCTTGCTCCAAAAATCCAAGTATGCCACACCCTCCAAGATTTCTCCAAGAAAACTCTAAATTTCCAAGAGTATAAGAGAGAGAGAGAGAGAGAGAGAGAGAGAGAGAGAGAGAGAGAGAATTATGAGAGAGTTCCAAAACTGAACTGATCAAGTCTTTCCCACTAATCCTCAAAATATCTTTTATTAATGAGGCCTATATTTTCTTCATTTTCCATTATTTCCCTTCATTTTCCTCCTCACATGAAACATGTGACCTTTCACCTTCCTTTTCTCCTACTTTCCATTATTGTCATAAATAAAATGCCAATAAATGACTCATGCCTTTCCACAGACTTTTCCATTACCTTTGCCAATTTCCTTAGCCATAATAAATCAAATAACCACCCATTAGGATGTTTCCCCCACCATTGAACTCAGAATGCATGTCCCATCACCGTGGCCTTATATATATTTTTACATGGCATTTTCACCAGGGTTGGTACAAAGATGTTTTGAAATAATTAGGACCACTTCGATAACCTAAAAGGTTTGAGCAATCAAAACAAATTGAACAACCTAAGCAACCCTATCACCAAAAAGAGAGCAATATCCTCCATTAGGGGAACCACCTGTAATAACTGTACAAACCCTTAAGATTTGAGGTACAACCAAATGAAATGTATCTCAATTACCAACTTTGAGTTCCCCATTCGAAATCTCCAAGGACAATTGGAAATATCCAAGGACAGACCCCATGAAGAACATCCCCTTGTCTGCATTTTCTACTTTTGATGGTACAGTTACATAAGACCTAGATACATTTCTCTTCAAATTTGACATCCTCTACAAGACTTATGATTACACTATCGATGAACATAAACTAAAATTGTTCCCAACTATATTAAAGGGAGTTGCGCTTAGATGGTTTATGGTACTTGTTGGGACATCCATTACCTCTTGGGATGGGATGAAGAAGATTTTTTTAGAAAAGTATCAAAACTATTGTCATTCTAGAGATCAAAGGGAAGAGCTATTCATGACCATTAATTAGACACCAAATGAAAACTTGGAAGAGTATATTGAGTTCCTTCAATATAATCTATAAAGATATCATCATGGTAATCTAGACAAGGAGGCAGTTAAAACAATTTCGATCAGAGGAATGCGAGATGATTACACTAAAATGGTAAATCTTATGGGGAAAGAAGATATATTCAAGGAACCTTATGATGAAATTTTCAACATTGTCGAAGGATTTCTAGAGGATCAACAAGAAACAGGACCATAGCATATGATGCTTCTAACAGGATTCAAAAGTCATCCAATAATCGGGAAACATGAGCATAAATTGGAAACATGTTGGAGAATTTTAAAACTGATATTATGAGCTCATTATCCTTCCAGTTTGATGTGTTGCACGTAAAGAAAAAATAGATGGAAGTAAAACAAGAAATGGTTATATTATGCTCTTTGTTTAGGAAGAAACATCCTTTGAGGGAATTCCCACTTATTAGCTGCAACATATATGAGAAGGATTGTTCTATAGAACAATGACCCTCATTACTTAGATTAAAATCTATCTATAAGGAGACATGAGAGGATACTGAAGAAACATGTTTTATTGGAACTAAGAATCCTGATAGTCTAGGTCATCACATATGGTGCAAGAACCATTTTCTTCTTTTAATTCTTGGTATCATATGTATGGCCCTCAACATATTACCCAACAAATGCAATATTCAATAGCCCCATGGTAGCCTCCTAAACCCCATTTGGTCCAATATCCCATGCCCTAGCCTCAATGGCCTTCTCCTTCATGGCCTCATCTATGGCGAGGGTCTACTTCCAATTACATGTTTAGATCCAAACGCAAGAAAATAAGTTACAACTTACCTCTAATGTGCCTATGAGTGGACCTCCATTATGTCCCCAATTGCTTGTACAACCTAACCCTAATCCCAATAATACGGTAGTACCACAAGTTGAAACACCAATTCTCCCTACTTATTGTATCTCATTTATGAAATGTAATGAAATAAAATTAGAATTAGGAAGGATACTAAACCAAATTGTTTCTCCTGTTATCATAGAAAATGAGGAAGAAAATTTATTCGGAGAATAAAAATTAAATCAAGGATCTTTAGACAAATAATAGGATATAACATTCGATGTTATCATTAATGATGAAATAATTGACAATACCTAAACTATTGTAATAGATGGTATTCCTGCCAACACCACTATGACAGTAAGTAATACCTTTGATTTCATTGTAACAACTTATGCAACTTTGTCTATGAGACCTGTAACAACTACTATTAATTGGACTTATTTTCACCCTTCTTACTCTGAAATATTAACTGAAGTCAAGAATACTCCACGGTCTGAATCTAATTTCTTAAAGGAGTTAAAAAACTTGCATGTCCATATTCCTTTAATTCAAGCAATCCTACATGTTCCATTTTATGCTAAAATAGTTAAGGACTTATGTGTCAAAAATCTAGGTAGAAAACCTCAGGATCCCCCTATTATACATGTAATTGGGAAAATTATCATAATTAATGGTAGGAGATAATACACCTCCAAAATATGAAGATCCTAGGAACCCAGCTGTAGTTGTTCATATTAGAGGAACAACTCTTCCAAATACCCTGATTGACTTAGGAGAAGTAGTTAATATAATAACGAGGAAAACCATTGAACTACTTGGCCTTGAGAATCTAAGACGAAATCCCACTGTCTTAAAATTAGAAAATAGGTCTAAGATCCAACCTGAAGGAATATTGGAGGATTTATTATTTTAGTAGATTCCTAGCAGTACCTAGTAGATTTTGTGGTGTTATAACCTAATAAACACCTAGGGGGGCATCCTTTAATTCTAGGAAGAACATAATTGGGCACTAAAAATGATTTTATTGGATGTAGATTTGGGTGTATGACCATCTCTAATGGTAACAATACTAAGGATCTTGTTCTTTACCCTCTAGCTAAACCTAGTTTGGAACATGAGAATCCTTTATGGTTTGAGTTTGAATTAGAAGAAGCTCATACACGTCTATTGCTCACTGTAGGATAATCCTTGCACTTTCAAAATGAGATTGAGGACAATATCAGGGCTCTACCGGAGAAGGTGTTAACCAGCCGAAAATTGGTGATTCAGATTCTTCCCACCTGATAGATATGATCAGAGGAAAAGGCTCAAGGCTTATGGTGAATGGTTCGTGTGGCTCAACAAATTCATTAATAACCCTTTTTTCGTTACACCATAAACATCTCAGTTTTTAAGTTATGTGATACACAAATCTAGTGAGGAAGAGAATCTTGATGATTCTGGTATAGAAGAAATATCTATGAACCCTATTTTTAAGGGTGTTCAAGTGGAAATAGAGCCTAGGAAGACCTTAAATATTAACCCCAATTTATTCCTTATACAAAAAAAGAGGTTAGTGTAGTTATTGAGAAAGAATAAAGATCTGTATGTGGGATTATAAATACATGAATGGTATCCATCCTACTTTGTGCACTCATCATATATACTTAAGGAAGGATCCCAGCCTGTCCAGTAACCTTAACATATAATGGATTTAGCATTAAAAAGTGTTGTCAGGGAGGAACTTCAAAAGCTCTTAAATGAAAATTTCATCTACCTGATTTTTGAAAGTCAATGGGTATCTCCAATTGTTATTGTCCCTAAGAAAAATGGAAAGTGGAGATTTTTTGTAGACTATAGGGAGCTAAACAAAGCCACTCTAAAGGATCATTTTCCACAACCCTTTATTAATTATCTCCTAGATACTTTATATGTAAAAGAAAAATCTCTTTCTTAGATGGATTAAGTGGTTATAACCAGATTCATATTGCTCCTAAGGACTAGTACAAAACTACCTTCACTTTCCCTTGGGGAACATTTTTCTATAAGGTCCTACCTTTTGGACTTTGTAACGCACCTACAACTTTCTAGGGAGTAGTGATAGGAATTTTTGCTGATATGTTTGATGACTGTCTAGAAATATTTATGGATGAATTTACACCCTATGGGAAAGAGTTTGATGAAGCCTTGTATAACCTTGAAAAGGTACTTGAGTGTTTCATAAAACCAACCTTTGCCTTAGTACTGAGAAGTGCCACATGATGAGGACTGAAGGTATTATTTTAGGTGATTATCTCTCTATTATAGGTATACAAGTTGATCCAGAAAAAATTGAGGCAATTCTGAGAATTCCTACTCCTAAGACTCAAAAGGAGTTACATAGCCTTTTGGGGTATGCAGGTTATTATAGAAGATTTATATATTTTTTTTCCAAGATTGCATTCTCATTGTTTGTCCTGTTTACAAAGGATAAAGCTTTTGAATGAACTCGTAAGTATAACAACACTTTTGAAAGTTTAAAAAGGTGTGTAACAACAACTCCTATTTTACGAGGACCTAACTGGAGTTATCAATTTTTCATCTTCACTAGTGCTTCTGATACAATGATTGGAGTTGTGTTGGGCCATCAGAAGGAGAATAAACCTTATGCAAACTACTATATCAACAAGAACTTGCCCCTGCAGAGGTAAAATATATGGTCACTGATGGGCCTCTAAATTAGGCATAATTTAAGGCCCATGCCTCTAATTTAAAACATAAATTAAGGTCTATGACCATCCTTTCACACATTAAACCTCTCTTTTTGCATTAGATAATTTATTTTTAACTTTAATATATTCATTAGGAAGGTTTATGAATAATTTAATATGTGTGCCTAGCATTGTTTATTTTTTGTGGAATATTATGAGAATATTGAGCAGATTATGAAGAGTTGGAGGAGGAGATAATTTAGGACTTGTTCCCTACTACTAGAGGAACAATAATAAATAATAAGTCAACAAGATATTATGGAATTATGGCACAAATTGTGGAACTCCAATGATTGAGAAAATCTAGTAATGTGTTCCACTAATCAAGGGAGCAGATCCACCAATCAAGGGAGCAGATCCACTAATCAAGGGATTTTGGTGGGGAAAAATTCCTCAATCCACGGGGAATGATCCTTAATCATTTTTTATAAGTACCAAGTCGAATTTTCCTCTAAGGAATGATTGAGAAAATCTAGGAATGTGTTCCCTACCATTTAATGCAAATTCCTAGTATTGGGAACTAGATCCACTAATCAAGGGATTTTGGTGGGAAAAGATTCCTCCATTCATGGGAATGATTCCTAATCATTTTTTATAAGTACCAAGTTGAATTTTCCTTTAGGGAGAGTTTTTCATTAGTGTTATTGTGGAGAGAGCTTGTATTTTTGCAGCTCCATTGTATTTTCTTGCAGGGATGTAATTCTATTGATGAAAATAATGAATATTGGTGTCATGTTCAGCTTCTAAATATTGTTCTCCTCCATAGGTCTCTAAGTTTCCTTGGGATTGGCCATCCCAGGAACCTCAAAGCCCTTTTGTATAATTTTCTTTCCTTCTTTTCATTGCCTATTCACATGCATGTCTAGTTTGTATTTCTTTCTACTTCTGCATTTAGTATTAATGATTTCTTGTTGTAGGATTGAGTTAAATGGTTAATGAAAGTTATTTTGAAATATCACAAGCATTATTTCATCCTTGGAGAAGCTTTTTAATTTCATAGTAATCATCGAGTTGCTTGGATTAGTCTTTTTTATTCCCAAATCTAGATTGCTGGACCTTCTTTTTAGCAAAGAATAGTAAATTTCTGCTATTTTTTAGAGCATGCTAACAAGCTTCAATTGAATTTATTCCACTTGAGTTAGATCAAAAAAACATTCTAGTTCATAACAAAATTTACCCCATTGAATTTGCACTTGATTTGGTTAGGCATTGTTTAGATTTACTAGCTCACTAGTTCTCGAATTTCTAGATTTTCGACTAATAATGATTTTTATTTTTTTGCATGGGTTAATAGAGGTCTTTTTGAGTGATTCCAATTGGAATAGGGACCTAAGACACTCTAGTTAATAAATAATTTTTTCCCATACAATTTGGACTTGATTTTCTTGGTCATTAAACCCTCACCAATTTCATCATTTCACATGGAAACTTCTCCAAGCTTTTTGAGCAAATCCATCCATTTCCAACTTTTGTTTTGAGTTCCAAGTGATCCTAGGAATTTTCTCACTCCATTCCACCCATCTACCACCTTCCCTAAGCCTTTCATCACCTCCAAAACCTTCCATTTTTCTCTCGGCTGTATCCTGTAGGTTCACTATAATTCCTATAGGATCATCTTGTGGGTATCTAGTACATCCTGTAGGTTTTCCTAAAATGGTCTATTTTAAGGCTGAATTGATGGAAAACCTCTAAGAAGTCACCAAAAGCCTTCCAAGGGTCTCCCAACCATCCAATCATCTCCTAACCCTTCCAACCAACCTCCAACATCCTCAATTCACCTGCCACATCACCAAAGGAAATTAGTTTGCATACTTGATTTTGCATGAAAAGACAAAAAGACAAAAATAGATTTATTTCAGTCCCTTTACTTGCACATTAGTGATGTTTGATGCTTCTTACTTCCATGCTTAGATAGTAGCAATTGGTTCATGATAATCTATCATTATTGCAAAGCATAGTTTCTTGGTAGTTAATTAGGAAATGGTGTGATTTAGCATTGAATTTCCGTCTCTTTCCTTGTACTTTCTTCCCTGTAATAGGTTAAGGTCCTATTTCGAACATTTCATTTTCTGGAATTAGTTTAGGATTTGACTTTAGTACATGAACTCCATTACATCATGACAACAAAGGAAGGACACATTGTATGCCGCACTTATTATGCTGACACCTCTTAAGTTTGTATGAACCCCAGGTTGATAATTAAAGTTGGGAGCCTTGGGAGTTGCAACATTATTGTTGCAATACCCCGCACATCATGTTTTGGCGCCGTTACCGGGGAGGTGTCAAAGTATGCGTTGTTTTATTCCCTAGTTGATTAATTTGTTTTTAATTTTTGAAAAAACAAAAAAAATATTTTCATTAGGCATATTTAATTTCAAAAGTATAAAATTGTATTGCATTATAGTTTTCATTCAATCATAAAAACAAAAACAAAATTATCCAACACCAACCCACCCCCCCATTTGATCACATGGTACAGTAAGAGCCATATCACCATTCACTTTTGTACGTAGAATAAGAAGATGCCGAAGAATGTAGAATAAATTGATGGAAATGATGACAATGAGGAAGATCCTATCGGATTTCCCGTTCAAGATACTGATGGAAGTGTGCACATGAAGAACATCCCTCCATCTTTTCTTCCAAAATTTCATGGTCTAAGGTCAGAGGATCCAGAAACCTTTCTCTTTGAATTTGAGATTGTTTGTAGATCTTATGGTTACTTATTAAAAAGTCAAAAATTGAGATTGTTTTCGGCAAAATTGAAGGATAGAGCTCTTAAATGGTTCATGAGTCTAGGGACTAATTCAATAAGATCATGGAATGATATGCATAATATATTTCTAGAAAAATATAAAGATCATGATCTTAAAGAATAAATCTTTAGAATGAATCAAAGAGAAGATGAGAGCCTTGAGGATCTAATAGAGAGGTTCATGTACAATGTTTAGAGGGGAAAACTACCTCATTTAGGATCCAACACACTAAAAACCCTCTTACTTAGAACAATTAGGGATGAGTGGATTGATCTCCTTAATATCATGAGTAGAGGTGATGTATATCAATTATCATTTGAGGAAATTTATGAAACATGGCAACACATATCAAAAGGAAAAGCAAGAGTAGGTAAATCAACATCAAGATCAGTAAGTCAAGCTAAACTTGGAAATTTGTTTGATGAATTTAAAATAGAAATTCTTAGCACTCTAACCAAACAAGTAGAAATGTTAAGAATAAAAAATGAGCAAGAAATAAGATGTTTGTGTTGTACATGCAGAATCACATGATGTTAAATGTTGCTCCTCATTACCAAGGTTGAAGGAAGTTCACCAAGAGGACAATGGAGCAAGCCAATTTCCAATGCAACAATGTTACGTAGTTCCAAGAGGACCATGGCAGCCTATTCAACCTGATATGATGCAAGAGCCTAATTCACAATTTCAAGCTTATGCACATCCACCTCAAAGTAATTGGAACACACCCTTTCCTTGGAAACTTTGGCTATCTCAACCCCAAAACCAATCTTGGCAACAAGGTTGGCAAGGAACTTATGGGAGCCATCCATAATGTCTTCATTATTTTCCTCAATATCCTCCATAACAAACTCCATGTTATCCTTACCATTCACCTCCACCACATCCACAACCCCATCCACATCCATCTCAAATATGCACTCCCACTCAACTACCTGTACCACCATTTCCAAACCCATGCATTGAAGTAGCTCAGCCCACTTACAATGCTAAGGTACAACACTTCCAAACAACTCCTCTTAAGCTCAATGGTATTCACCATAGCTCAGGAAGAGTATTGCAAAAAAGAGATTATATTGATATCATTGAAGGACCACATCCAAAAGAAGAAGATTCAAATAAGAAGATGACAGAACCATGGCTACGATTGATGAAGAGCAGACATTAAAATCAGAGATCGAGAGAACTCCCTCATGGTTACCATCAAATCCTCCATGTATTCAAGAGAAAAATTAGCAAAAAGAGGAAGATTTGAAGGTCATGGTAGAAGAAGACATGAAGAATAATCCAGATCAAAAAAAGGACCAAGGACATCACAACTATATTGAAATATGGTTCTAGAAAGTCACTAAGTTGCAGCATCACTCTCTTCCTCAACTATGCTTGATCCTTTCAAAGTCAAATCATTTGGTCTCTAAAATCCAAGTACATGTCAAAGCATACATTTCAAGCCTCCACATGATTTTTTCTGTCATCTTGATGTGCACAAGGCTCCAATGGAAGTATTCTTATACTTGAAAGTGATTTTGTTTTTCAAGTAGAGTAGGGTAGAAAAGAAAAAGAAAAAAACAGAGAAGAAAGAGAAAAAAATAAAAATCTCAGGTGAAAACCTCCCTTGAGGCACCTTAGATTGGCTCATTGATTGAAACACTCCATGAGGTGATCAATGGGTTGGGAAAAAAGAAAAAAAGAAAAGTTCCTAGGTGAAAATCTCCTTTGAGGCGCCTAGGCAAACATACTAGTTGAAAACCTCATTGAGGCGGCTAGTAGGCCTAGAAGAAAAAAGAGAATAAAAGTAAAAGAAATCCTTGCTCCATGCATCTCTTTGATAAATGCATGTACTCTCCAACATCTGCAAGCAACAAGAACAAGTTGGTACTGAAAGGAAAATTGGTGAAGCGTAGTGAAAAGGAGTCAAATTTTGACTTTCTCCTCCTTTGCTCAAATGCTTAAACAAGGCCAAGGCCATGTCAATACATCACCCTAATCTATTTTCACCATCCACCCATCGTTCTCAAGCCTCTACCATTCAGTTTGCTTTTTGTCCTAAAAAACTACAAGATGCTCTATTTTACTATAGGATACAAAAATACATAGAGTATAAATTTGTTTTTTCCATAACTTGAAAACCATGCATCCATTTACCAATTTGTTTTAGGGGGAGATGCATATGGATAATGGTAACATGATCAAGCTATTTCAACAAATTCCAATGCATGGTTTTCAAGAAATTGGCTTCCATCACCTTCATCCATTTTTGCATTTTCTCAATATCCGTGCATCCATTTAAAAAGTTGTTTCATGGGGAGATGCATATGGATGATGATAACATGTTTCTAGTAGTATTGGTTCACATGAAGGATGGATCATGGCGCATGCGTTCGGATTATAGGGATCTCAACAAGACCACTATAAAGATAAATTTCCCATTCTTGTCATTGATTAATTATTGGATGAATTTCATGGAGCAATTTACTTCACCAAGTTGAACCTTCATTCACGATATCATCAAATCAGAATGAAGACTGAAGACATTCTAAAAACATCAGTTAGAACACATGAGGGTCATTATGAATTTTTGGTCATGCCTTTTAGCCTTCCCAATGCACCTTCTACATTTCAAGGTTTGATGAATTCCATTTTCAAACCCTTAGAAAATTTGTGTTAGTATTTTTTGATGATATACTATCTACAACAAGTCTTGGAAGGATCATGTTCAACATGTTGATAGAGTGCTCAAACTATTGGAGGAGAAACAATTATATGCAAAAACCTCGAAATGTTTCTTTGGAGTACAAGAGGTGGAGTATTTGGGTCATATTGTATCTCATGAAGGTGTTAAGGTAGATACTAGCAAAGTTAAAGCCATTAAGGAATGGAAAATCCCCACATCCATAAAGCATCTGCAAGGATTTCTCGGGTTGACAGGGTATTATCGCAAGTTTGTTAAGAATTATTGGAGAATAGAAAAGCCTTTAACAAAATTACTCAAGAAATATGAATTTTCTTGCACTCCAGAAGCAACAAAGGCCTTTGAACATCTTAAAGAGGTAATGTGCCAAGCACCAGTCTTAGCTACGCCAGACTTCACAAAATCCTTTATTGTGGAATGTGATGCCTAAAGAAATGGAATTTGTGTTGTTTTAGTGCAAGAAGAAAGACCCATTGCTTTCGAAAGCCGTCCAATCAAAGGAAAGTATTTACACAGAGCTATTAATGAGAAGGAAATGTTGGCAATACTACATGCACTTAAGAAATGGCGACCTTACCTAATGGGAAGACACTTCAAGGTAAAAACAGATCATGATAGTCTTAAATAATTTATAGAACAAAGATTATCTTTAGAAGAGCAACAAAAATGGGTCACAAAGATGTTAGGTTATGAATTTGAAACCATCTACAAAAAAGGGAAGAAAAATCTTGTTGCAGATGCACTCTCAAGAAATCATGAGGATGTGGAAGCATTGCTTTTGCCATTTCTATTATCCAACCAGATTGGATAAACAACGCAATGGATGAATGGAAGCATGATGAAGAAGTGTGGGAACTCATTCAAAATTTGTAGCAAGATCCTAGTACATTTGATATATTTAGCTGGAAAAGTGATTTGTTATGGTACAAAGATCGCTTATACCTCTATAAGAATTCCCAACTCAAACAAAAGATTATTCTGGAATTGCAAGCCTCTCCCTTAGGAGGGCATTCAGGATTTTTAAAAACTTACCATAGGGTTAAGAAGGAATTTTTTGAGATGGCCTTAAATCTGGTATTCAAAAGTTTGTGGCGGAATGTTTGGTTTTCCAACAAAATAAAGTTGAGACAATTAAGACCCCATGTCTATTACAACCTTTATCCATTCCAAGTCAACATTGGGAGGAGGTTTCAATGTATTTTTATCATAGGTTTACCCAAGTCCAAAGGAAGGAGTGCCATCATGGTGGTAATTGATAGAATTACCAAGTGTTACACTGAAATTTGTCACCATGGCTATTTGCAGTTAATATGGCTCCATCAATAGTCATATTGTCCTCCTTGTCAAGCCTCATACCTCTGCTCTTCATGTCAAAACTTCAAAAAGAGAGAAAGTCACTTAAAAACATATTTATCTCTGGGTACGCAGGTTCTCTCTACCTTGCTTGCGTGTACGCTCTCCAAACACACTGTACCTGCGTACTTGTACGCTCTGTAAGCCAAAGGTTGGGTGCGTACCCCTGTAAAGGTCAAAAGGCGCGAGTTTCATCTTTAAAAAGTTACTTGTGGTCACTTCTTAGAGCCTTCTAGAAGAGTTCTTGACGTGTATTGAGCGCCTCCAGATGGTTCATGCACCCCTATGATAGAGGAGCTTATCCCATCAAGAGAGGAGCTACCCCATCCAAAAGAGGGAGTATCCCATTGATGTTGGAACTGAATAACCTTCTCTAGAATACTATAAATACAGGCATTGGGCCAAAGGAGGGGAGGTTGAAAGCTGAACATTCTAAAGGGTAAATGCTGCTGGAATTAGGACTTCCATTGTTGACTTGTGAGGAGCGATCACTATCCTTCCTTGTTGCCATATTGGGAGTGGGTGAGCTTGTCAAAGTAGAGGAAATATCTTGTTGGACCCTGGGAGGAGCTTGCAAAACACCAAGGCTCAGGTTGTAATGGTTCCTTTTTTGTTTCCTTAATACAAATAAGTCCATTCTTCTCAATGATTTGTTATTAATGAATTATTTCATGTACTCCTTGGTCTATGTGATGAATATTCTTTGTTTTATGAAATATTAAGGTGTTATGTAATCGTTTGCCTTGTTAGTGTATGCAGGTCTTAAAGTGAAGGAGGAGATCATCTGGATCAGCAAGGCTGGACTGCTACAACAAGCGTTGGACCTAAGGTAAGATCGGAAAACACTTGGTTTCTCATAGAATAATGTATGTTTAGAGAAGGATTGCTCTTGTTTGGTTTGTTTGTCACTAGAGAGTCTTAGACTCCTAGGGAGGTTAGGTTTGTCCGCAAAAATAACTCTTTCCGCATGACAAACCTGCGTTTGGTCCGCTACCTGTATTAAACATTTGGTCCGCTGCCTGTATTAAACATTTGGTCCGCTGCCTGTATTAAACATTTGGAACGCTGCCTGTTTAAAACATTTGGAACGTTGCCTGTGGTCATGTTTTGAAACCTGAACTGGTCATGCTAAAGGGTTCGGTTGAAGATGAGATATCGAACAGAAACGGGCCCGAGCTTTTAGATGAGATATCGAACAATCTGTATATTGTATTGAATTCGAACTAACTGTAATATCGGCCATGGACAGATTCTTCATTCGTAGATCACACAGGAGACAACATACACGATTGTTTTAAAGTCGATCTGCCAAAAGGCATCTGATGTTCAATATTCTTCTATTACATGGATGGTTTCAATTTTGTGCGTTGAATGTTTGAATGTGGGGACAGAGCGTGTAACAGTAATGTTTGACCGGGTTGGGTTGTTTGACAAGGTCTTCGAAACTGTGTTTTAATATCAGTCAAGTTGTGTTTTAATATCAGTGTTCAGTGAGATAAATCATAAGCATATTTTTTCCATTTGTTCAGATGACTCATACGATCATTAATTGAGTCAAAACCTATGGGATATCTCTGACAACAATATATATTACAGTGAAGCAGTGATACATGTAGCAGAATTTTGAATGTGGCCTGATATATAGCAGAATTTTGAAGTGTAGCAGAATTTTGAATAGCCTGATATATTATATATGGTGATTTAAAGCAGATATAAATATGGTGATATAAAGAAGAATTTTAAATAATCTTTCTCCATATCAAAATCATTTTTTAAAGCAGCGGAAGTTTTTTAAGAGCAATTTTTTTTTCCATCAGAAGTATATATCAGCAAAAGTTTTTTTATATCAGCAGAAGTAACCTTTTACAGAATGCATTCAATCATCTCTATGATAGGAATAGTTCTCACTGGCAAGGAGAACTATCCTGACTGGTCCCGGATGGTACAGCACACCCTCATTTTCAATGAGCTGTGGAAAGGAGTGTGTGTCGGAGAAGGAGAGAATGACCCAGAAAATCCTACATCAGACAAAGAGCTTGCCATCTGGGAAAACAAGAACAGCAAAGCGTATGCATTAATAGCAGCGTCTGTAAATAAGGAGGTGAGTCGTCACCTTACAACATGTTCAACTGCCTTTGAAGCTTTACAAAAGCTGAAAGAGCTCTATGACTCACATTCTGCACTTGAAGTCGTCAAACTTATGATTAAACTCTTCACTCTTGAACTGCAAAATAATGATCCTCTTGCTCTTGCATCTGAAATAAAGTCTATAATGCATGATATCAAATCCACTAAAGTTGAGCTGGATATCTCTCTTATTGCTTTTCTCAAGGCACTTTATCCTACATACTACAATTATCTTGAGTCTTTGCAAGCAAATGGAAATATCAAGGATATAACCTTTGACTCTCTTGTGAAAAAGCTTGCTGAAAGAGAAAAAGCTTTTGGAAAGAAGACAGTCCCTGAATCTTCTGAAGAGACTGTATGCCTGGCTCATAAAGAAAAATATCCTGCTCAAGATTCTACAAGAGGAAGAGGTGGACGAAGAGGAAGAGGAAGATACTTCAGAGGCAGGGGGGTAGTCATTCTCAAGGAGAAAAGGCAGATTTACATTGTATTCGCTGCAAAAGAAATGGATCACATGATGCCTCAACATGCAAGCTACCATGGGACAAAATTGAGCAGAGAAGAAACCAACAGAAAGGTAAAACTGATGATACAGACAAAGGT